>JAYESA010000013.1:151948278-151956725 GCA_036927795.1 Iris macrosiphon | reverse complement strand
CTCTTGGTCCGTGTCGCATGGAGACATCACTCTCCCGGTGAGTTAACCTAGGAGACAGAGGATGAAATGCACGAGAAGTACCCTTATCTCTTCGAGCCTTGAGGTATTGTTCTTCTTGCTTTGTAGTGTTATTGTGCTAGTGTAGTCTTTAATTTTGAGGACAAAATTATTTTTAAGGAGGGTAGACTTGTCACTACCATATTTCTAGGATAAGGGTATTCTTGTTATTTTACAATATTTATATTTTATGTATATTATTTATTTATATATTATAAATATTAATTATTTATTTACTAGACTAGACTACCTATTAGACTTTATATTAGTAGGCCTAACTAGACTTGACATGATATTTTAACCCAACATTTAGACTAGTCACTTTTGGACCCAACTTAAGTCACCCTTCTTCATTAATTAGAAATTAGATTAAGCTTTCATTAGGATTAGAAGCTTCCATTAGTTAAATAACTCTTTATGACAAACCATAGGGGGTATTATGGACTTTTTGTATTAGCTAACCCTAGGGGATCATGGTCGGCCCTAATATAGAGGGAAGAGACTCTCTCCTCTCATTTTTCATTCCCAAATATTTCCTAATTACTGTTCTTTCCCAATAGTTCATTCCTTCACCAAATTTACCCCTAATTACTCTCAAATTTATTCATCATCACCATCTAAGGAGACTAGAAGCTAGTGGTTGTAGGGAGCTTGGAGAAGAAGGAGTTGAGCTTATTCCTTGTGTCCAAGTCGTGTCCTATTGAGCTTTCATTGGGAATCCATCTTCCAATAGGTAAAAATTTAAAAAAAATTTATTTAATTAATTTTTTTAGTATTTTAGAGTATTTAGAATGTACCCATGCATTAAGGCTACCCATAGAAAGAAGAACTAGGTTCTTATGACCCCTATTGTGACTTCTACATTGGTTTTGTGCCAAATTAAAAAAAAAATCCGAGATTGGTACACCAAGTGTGTTCCATTGGGTTAAATAGGTTTAATTAGACCTAAATTAGTATTGTAGGGGTAGTTACGTGTCCATAATTGGATATGGGTAGGTCGCATCGTGATAAGTTGTGATTCGACATGATAAGGGTTGACAATTTTGGGGTTTTGTGCTTGTTGGTATATTTTCTCATTAATATTCATTGTAACTAATCACATTAGCTAAGTATAGTTATATTTGATGTGTATTTATAGTATTGGTTGAGTATTGAGGGTTTTGACATGTTGGTTGATAGTGAATCATGACACTTGAGTGGGTATCTTGAGCCTTGTACATTAGGTGTTTGTTAAATTGACTAATAGGGACTGTACCTATTTAGAATGCAAAATTAATATGATATAGTATATATATATATATATATATATATATATATATATATATATATATATATATATATATATATATATATATATATATATATATATATATATTGGTGTGTTTGTTTGTGCACATACAAGAGAGTGTGGAGGGGAGTTAGGGGTGAGCATCGGTTCGGTTCGGTTCAAAAACGAACGGAATAAGGAAAATTGAATTCGATCGAAAATCGAATAACCAAAACCGAAACTGAGCCGAATTAGAACATAACCGAACCAAAATGAACCGAATTAAATCGGTTCAGTTTTCGGTTTTTTGATTTTTTTTGGTTTATTTGTGATTTTTTGAATATATATAGTAAATAAATATTCTTATATATATTTCGTATATACCTATTGTCACTACCCAATTCTAGAAAATAGGGTATATTTTTTTATTTTTATTTGATAAATAGTGGTTTGTATTTAATTGATTATATTATAATTATTTAGTGCTTGTATTATTTTTTTAATGATTGTTTTAGGGTTTTGGCTAGCCTGGACCCATGTCCGACCCTAGTGGACCCATGTCCGACCCAGCCCACACCCTTGTGAGAATTATTTTGGGGCTTAGAATTATTTATTATATTTTTAGGAGGTTAGATGGAGAGAATTGGAGCTAGTTTGAGTGCATTTGGAGACCCGGAACCCGAAACCAAGTCAAGTAGGGGCATTTTGGGAATATGGAACTTGTGTAAACCCCTATTTAATTACTTGGCCGGCCCCCTACCTAACCCACCCGTGCAAACCAGCAGCAAGCACAGCCCCCTCTCTCTTCATTCTACTTCTTCTTCTTCATTTCTTCTTCTCCACTTCTTCTTCCTTCTTCCTTCTTCTCCAAGGTGAATTCCCTCTTCCATTTTTCTTCTTTCTTCTTCCATTCCTTCTCCTTAAGCTAACCCTAATCTTACATTTTCTCTAACCTAGATGTGTGGAGCCTAGACTTTGTGTGGAGGCTAATTTTGGTGGCTTGGAGCTTGAGGGAGGTGATTTCTAGGGGTTGTGAGACTTTGGCCTTGGGATTCCAACTCCCAAGAGGTAAAACCTAACTTTTTCCTTTCTAATTATTTTTGTGTAGTATAATTAGTGTTGTAGAACCTTCATAGACCCTAACCCTACCCGTAGGAGGAAGTTGGAACTAGTTTGGGTGAGTTTAGAGACTTTGACATTAGGTTTTGTGTCGAATTCGGGTGGAATCCGAATTTGGCCCAATTTTGGGTGATGTCCTAGGTTAGACGGACCTAGGTAGACGTTGTCGGGTGTCTAGAGGCTGAGTGCGTGTCTCCGTTTGGACACGGGAAGTCGTGTCGCAGAGAAACGGGCATTTCAGGCGAAATTGGGGCTTTTTGTCGTCGCCGATTCTAAGTGCGTGTGCGTTTCCACCACGGACCTAGAATCGACGCGGGAGCACATTTTCTAGGATCTAGACATCGTGTAGAGCGTGTGGGTAAATTTTGGGCCGATTCTGAGTTCGTTTGGTGTGCGTTTCAGGAGATTTTCCGAGCCGCGCACCACGTATTCGTCGAAATGACCGAACGGCCATTTCGACTTGGTTTCCTCGTTTCGGGTTTGTGCGCGCGTTGGGTTAGTATCGGGGAGTGTGTGCTAGAGTTCTCGGACTATATTTTATATATTTTAGGGTATTGGTGAGTGTCGGGATCGTTGGGCGTGAGTGGGGCGTGTGGTTTGTGTGTCGTTGTGTGTTGTGTTGTGTTAGTGTATATGTGTCTATATATATATATTTATATATATATGTATGTGTGTTTATGTATATATATTTATATATATATGTGTGTATTTAAATCTATGTGCTTGTGTGTGTATATGTCTATGTATATATATGTACGTGTAAGTGTGCTTGTGTGTATATGTATATATATATATATAGGTGTATGGATATATATATTTGATGAGTGTGTGTATATATATATATATATATATATATATATATATCTATGTATATATTTATGTGTGAGTGTGTGTGTATTAGTGTGTTTGTGAGTGTGGAGGTGTGTGTGTTAGTGTGTGTTAGTATATAGATATATAGGTGTGTGTATATATATGTATCTAGTTATATATATATATATATATATATATATATATATATATATATATATATATATATATATATATGTATAGGAGTGTGGGTGTGTGTGTTTGGAGGGGAGGAAGAGCACAGCCGCACTGCACTGCAGCAGCAGCACAGCAGCAGCAAGGAGCTGCAGCTGCAGCAAACCAGCAGCAATAGCAGCAAAGCCAGCAGCAGCAGCAGGCTCAGCAAGAGCAGCAGCAGCGGTAGCAAATGCAGGCAGCCGCAGCAGCTTAGCAGCAATGTTAGGGAGCAGTAGCAGCGACTAGTAGCAGTAGGGTTAGTGAGGTTTAGTGAGAGTGAGAGATTGATATATATATATACATATGTTGATAGTTAGATAGATAGATAGCTAGGTATTTAGATAGATAGATACTAGATAGGTAGATAGGTAGATAGATAGTTTTATCTATCTAAGAGATAGATATCTATATACCTATAGTTATATATATATATATATATATATAGATATCTTGATAGGAAATATATATATATATATATATATATATATATATATATATATATATATATATATATATATATATATATATATATATATATATATATATATATGTTATGTTAGGTAAGGTATTGGGTATTTGGGTATATTTGTGTGGATATCTATATATATAGGTAGATACCTACTTAGATATATATAAATATGATAGATATATATATTACCTAGCCTAGATTAATAACTAGGTGCATAATCAATAGCTAGATAGCTAGTTAGAGGGTTTTAGAGCGAAACCTCAATACCTTGAGATACCGAGGTATCTCGATACCTTGAGATATTCAAGGTATTGAGTTTCGAGCGGGGTATTTGAGCAATAGCCTAGGAAATGCTTTGGAGTGATTTTTATATGTTTATATATATATATAATTACGCGTGCTAGCCTAGGTTTTAGCGGGTTTAGGCGGGATGCGTGGCCTAGGGCGAGGTATCGGATACCGAGGGTATCCCGGTATCTCGATTAGGCGAGTTTGTGAGTTTAGTAGCTTAATGAGCTCGGTTTGACCTAGAATTTCAGGGGCACCCTAGTTTGACCTAGCTTTGACCATAATTGTCTCCGTTGACCGTAAAAGTCAACGTGTGACCTAGTTTTGACCTAGAGTTGACTTTTTGGACCCCGGGTTGACTTTTTGACCCGAATTTTACCGGTTTGACCCGTTCGACCTAGAATAGCCCTAGAAGCCTGTTTTTAATTATTTTATATCAGTTTAAATGCTTAGAACCCTGTTTAATCCTTGCTTTTCGCATTAGGTCCCTGCGATACCGGTCCGGATCTCGATCCTCATCAGTTGCTCAGGACATCAGGCGAGTACCTACCTCTGATAGTTTCCATTTCATGATAGCGTTTATATCACCTGTTCTAGAACTGTAATACTTGATTCTGACACATTGTTACACGAGCTGGTACTAGTGGATCCCGTTATGAGATGCTATCCCCTTACCGTGTTCAGCGGGTACTCTATCACGTGTATTTCATCATGTGCTTCGGGTATTAATTCTCGTGTGCTATCATGTGCTTATTGTGCTCTCGCCTTCGTGTGCGCGAGCTATTATCATGTACATAGCGTGTTGTGGTTGGATCCAATGGTATTAGTGGGGGAGGGGAGTAGTGAGTTGGTTATGTGATCAAAGCCAAACAGTATTCATGTGTATGTCGGTTATACAACTCACGCATAACGGAGTTATCTTAGTGTTTTTTATGTGCAACCTAAGCCGATCACATAACGAACTTGTGCTCAAGGCACTTAGCTAGTATTCATGTTTCTCACCTGCAGTTACTTTTCCACTACTTGTATTGTTCTCCAGTTTACATTGCAGCTACTTATTGTGCTCCAGCATATATTTATTTCCTGTGCATCTTGATTACTTTTCTATTGCTCGTCATATACACCTTACCATATATTTGGAGTTGCTTTCAGAGTTATGTACTTCGCTCCAGTCCTGACTGGGCATATTTTTTTCAGAGGATCCTGAGGACTATTGCCCGACGTTCTACGGGCCGGGTGTTGACGACTGTTGTGACCCCGTGATCGAGGAGGAGTGCACCGAGGAGACGCCGATAGCACCCTAGTTAGCTAGGTGGGTTTCCTGGGTTATTTCCAGTGGTTTGTATTTTGGATTATTGTACTTATTCTTTTGTTGCTTGAGATATTGTAGCTATTTGTAGACTTGGACTGTATTATTTTGGATTGTCTTGCTCTCTTGGTTCTGTTTCCTTGTTTATATCATATCGTGCTCATATTCTTCCTCTAGTTTTTGTGATTGAGATTATTGATATATATATATATTGCGTGGTTGCCTCCTTTGGGAGAGGATTTTATATATATATTGCGTGGTTGCCCTCCTTTCGGAGAGGTCATGCCGGATTTTTTCTGTGAGTTATAGATAGATATGGTTGACCTAGAACGGACCTTTACAGCGTTCTACCGCCGATTCTGCGGCGTAGGCTGGACGTACCCACGGCTCATGCCCAATTTTCGGGTGCGGGTCGTGACACATTTTTGGTGGTGGCCCATGCAGGTCTAGCTTTTAGGTTACCTGCAATAGGATATAAGAGATAGGATGAGAGAGAGTGTGCTCAATCACAACTAGGACCCTTCCTGCTTCCTTTTGCTATCTTTAATTTTTCCTGAAATTATTTTCTTTTGCAATATTACTGTCCTTCCTTGATGATATCGTTTCTTGCACCGTATTGACTTCTTTTGATCTGTGTTCTTCTTGATTCCATTCCAGCACTTGCTTTATTTGATTCTGGTGCTTCCCATAGCTTTGTGTCTGTATCTTTTGCTGTTAGACACCATCTTGTTGCTGAACCTTTAGCTAGACTCTGCAAGATCACGACCGGGGGTGGTATCATCCTAGTCCGTGATGTCTGCAGAGATCGGAGAGTTACCTTGGGAGACCGGGAGTTGAGTGTGTGCCTACTCGTAATGCCATTTCCGAGCTACGATATTGTACTCGGGATGGATTGGTTGAGTACGCATTGTGCTAGTATAGATTGTCGTAGAGGCAGAGTTTTGTTTAGTCCGCCAGGTGAGCCAGAGTTTCAGTTTGCCAGAGGAGCAGCGGAGCAGACCGAGGGAGTCTTC
The DNA here is from genome assembly GCA_036927795.1 of Iris macrosiphon. NCBI lineage: Eukaryota > Viridiplantae > Streptophyta > Magnoliopsida > Asparagales > Iridaceae > Iris > Iris macrosiphon. The sequence continues at coordinate 151,950,180 of JAYESA010000013.1, read as the reverse complement.
TGCGGAGCCCTGGTGGTAGAGCCGAGGTCGCTACATCCACTGATAGAGGAATACATGGATGTCTTTTCGGAGGAGTTGCCAGGGTTACCTCCGGACAGAGATATGGAGTTCTCTATAGACTTGGTGCCAGGCGCGGAGCCGATATCCCAGCACGTCTATAGAGTCAGCAACAGTGAGCTGGTAGAGTTGAAGAAGCAGGTGGATGAGCTTCAGGACAAGGGATTTATCAGATCTAGTTCTTCTCCGTGGGGTGCTCCGGTACTTTTTGTGCCGAAGAAGGATGGGTCGATACGGATGTGTATCGACTACAGGGCTCTGAACAACCTCACAATCAAGAACAAGTATCCGCTGCCGCGTATTGATGATCTTTTTGACCAGTTGAGCAGAGCGAGGGTGTTTTCCAGGATTGATCTGAGGACAGGCTACCACCAGGTGAAGGTCAGGAAGGAGGATATTCCGAAGACAGCTTTCCGGACCAGATATGGACAGTATGAGTTCTTGGTGATGCCGTTTGGGTTGACTAATGCCCCGGCAGTGTTCATGAATCTGATGAACAAGGTGTTTCATCAGCATCTGGACAGGTTTGTGGTAGTGTTTATAGATGATATCTTGGTGTATTCGAAGACCCCAGAGGAGCACGAGGAGCATCTGAGGATAGTACTGGAGACTCTTAAGAAGGAGAAGCTTTATGGAAAGCTCTCGAAGTGTGAGTTCTTTCTTGACAAGGTTGAATTCCTTGGTCATGTGGTGACTGGAGAGGGTATCTCGGTGGATCCGAGAAAGATCGTGGCAGTTGAGGCATGGAGTGCTCCGAGTTCAGTAGCCGAGGTTAGGAGTTTCTTGGGACTGGCAGGCTACTACAGGAGATTTGTTCAGGATTTTTCCCGGATTGCAGAGCCGTTGTCCAGGCTGACCCGGAAGGACGTAGAGTTTGTTTGGTCAGAGGAGTGCCAGATCACCTTTGATGAGCTGAAGAGGAGGTTGACGACAGCTCCAGTATTGACGTTGCCATCAGGTTCTGGAGGATTCACTATCTATAGTGATGCATCGGGGAAGGGACTGGGTTGTGTGTTGCAGCAGAATGGGAGGGTGATTGCCTATGCTTCCAGGCAATTACGTCCTCATGAGAAGAATTACCCTACCCACGATTTGGAGTTGGCAGCGGTCATTTTTGCTCTGAAGTTGTGGAAACACTATTTATACGGAGAGCGTGTGGAGATCTTCACAGACCACAAGAGCTTGAAGTATGTGTTTACCCAAAAAGAGCTGAACATGAGGCAGAGGAGATGGTTGGAGTTGATGAAAGACTTCGACATATCATTGCAGTATCATCCAGGGAAGGCGAACGTAGTTGCGGATGCATTGAGCAGGTATCCGGTAACTATATGCCTGACTACAGATCGTTATCTTCTGGCAGATCTTGAGAGCTTGGGCATTGAGGTGATAGTACCTGGAGTTGAGATACAGATATGGGGACTGCAGATTCAGTCAGAGTTGGTAGACCGGATCAGGGCTACACAGTTTGAGGATGAGTTTCTGAGGAGCATCAGGGAGCAGGTTCAGATGGGTTTAGCAGACGACTTCACCATTGCTGATGATGGTTCATTGCGGCACGGTACCACGTTGTGTGTGTCGAGTGGGTCGTTGCGCGAGGAGGTTCTCCAGGAGGCGCATCGATCCCAATATTCTATGCATCCAGGTGCCAATAAGATGTATAGAGATCTGAGACAGCATGTATGGTGGTACGGGATAAAGTGGGAGGTAACACGCTTCGTATCCCGTTGCTTAGTGTGCCAGCAGATGAAGGCGGAGAGGCAGAGGCCAGGAGGATTACTCTAGCCGTTACCCATTCCGGAGTGGAAATGGGAACATGTGACAATGGATTTTATTTCTGGACTTCCC
>JAYESA010000013.1:151763278-151943278 GCA_036927795.1 Iris macrosiphon | reverse complement strand
GGGCATATTTTTTCTAGAGGATCCTGAGGACTATTGCCCGACGTTCTACGGGCCGGGTGTTGACGACTGTTATGACCCCGTGATCGAGGAGGAGTGCGCCGAGGAGACGCCGATAGCACCCTAGTTAGCTAGGTGGGTTTCCTGGGTTATTTCCAGTGGTTTGTATTTTGGATTATTGTACTTATTCTTTTGTTGCTTGAGATGTTGTAGCTATTTGTAGACTTGGACTGTATTATTTTGGATTGTCTTGCTCTCTTGGTTCTGTTTCCTTGTTTATATCATATCGTGCTCATATTCTTCCTCTAGTTTTTGTGATTGAGATTATTGATATATATATATATTGCGTGGTTGCCTCCTTTGGGAGAGGATTTTATATATATATTGATTGGTTGCCCTCCTTTCGGAGAGGTCATGCCGGATTTTTTCTGTGAGTTATAGATAGATATGGTTGACCTAGAACGGACCTTTACAGCGTTCTACCGCCGATTCTGCGGCGTAGGCTGGACGTACCCACGGCTCATGCCCGATTTTCGGGTGCGGGTCGTGACACCTATAGTATATACCTATATATATTTAGTATATAGATCTCTCTCTCTCTCTCTCTCTCTCTATATATATATATATATATATATATATATATATATATATATATAAACTATATTTTCTTATTCGGTTTTCGATTTTTGACCGAAATCGAAACCCAAAATTGAAATCGAATAAGAAATTTTAATATTTTCAAAACCGAAGTCGAACCGATTTTTTTTTAAAACCGAACCGAATCCCTTATTCTGTTCGGATGGGTTCAATTTTTGGTCCAAAACTGAATAATTCTCACCCTTAAGGGGAGTCGGGTCTGTGGTGCAAAGTGTGCACTGGTGTGCAGGCCTATAGCTTGTGACTGTGTTCATAGTATGGACAATGAGGACTAACAATGAGTAATTGGATGTGCAATAGGTTTCAGTTGTGAGAAGCTTGACTTGTGTGAGTGTGTCCTAGTGTTTGAGGTGTTACCTAGTTGGAGAGGGGTACTCGAGTGTAGCAAGGGAAGGGAAGTTATTTCCCTTGGTAGAAGTTACAGTGAAGCAGGAACGAGAACAACAATAGTCTGCAGTACACATGCAGTAGTGGCTGCAGCTAGAGGGGAGAAGAGTAAGGTCCAGTTCAGAAATGGAACCTTGGGGTGCATATCCGAGTATAGGAGGCACTGCATTGTGTGCAAGTTGGAGACTATAGGCAGTTGTGTAAGGGAGGGCTGATGTTATGGTATCAGAGTAGTATGGGGTTGATCCTAGGTAATGATAATATATCAGTCCTTAGGATGAGTTAGTGTATGCATTGATACATATTGCTCTGAGAGTGTGTGAGATTGAAGTGCAAGGTGTATTGTGGTTTTAGTGTGTTTTAGGCCTTAGTATCAGTGGGAGGAGAGTGTACATGTGAGCCTGTTTAATCTCAGACTCTAGAAGGGAAAAGGTTATACTCAATTTAGTTGATCTAGAGAGGAGGAGTTATGTGGAGTGTTCTTAGTTAGTGTAGTGTATCAGAGGGTTGTGCCAAGTTTGGGCCTAGGTGTACCTGTGTATTCACAGGTGTAGGTGATGAGTAGCAGGATTGGTGTGGAGCAGTGCATATTGGTGCACTGCAGTTGGGTATCTTGAGGTCTGCACTGTGACAGTGTATCAATGAGTGATTGCAAGTGTCTGTGATCAGTGTTGAAGTGATACTTTAATGTATCAGTATAAACTGATATATGGAAGCATCAGACTAGTGGAATGTATGTTAGGAACTAGCAAGTGCATTAACAAGGGTAGGTTAGTAAGGGTGTTGGTATCCTAAGATATCATAGATACTAGATAAGGATGGTATTAAGTCTAGAATAGTTAAGGTATTAACTTGATACTTATTGAGAGTGGTAAATATATGCTAGTAGTACATAATGTAGCTATATTAACTTAGTACTAACTAGTATAAGCTAGGTAATAACTAATATAAGCCTAATATTAACTATTTCACCTTGTCAAGACCTAAAAAACCTAGAATAGCAAGGTAACGACCTAGTTAAACTAGTATTGACCCAATTTGACGAAGGCAACCTAGTTTGACCAAGGCAACCTAGTTTGGACCTAGAAATCGCAAGTTTACCTAGTTTGACTTAATTATCATTCAAGAATACCAATTGACATTGATATTCATCTTTAGGTCATTGTGACTCCAGTTTAGACATCGATCCTCACAATTTGCTCCGGACCACTGGCGAGTACATTCTCTGACAGTTTTTGTTATTTTGATGATTACTATGATTCTAGTTCTGTAGTGTTATACTTGATTCCTGACACGGTGGATTCACGGGATAGTATTATTGATGCCTATCATGAGGTGTCGTGGTTGGATCCATAGTACTAGCCGGGACGGGAAAGTATTAGTTGATTATGTGATCATACACCACTTACTTGTGCATAGCTCACCCTCACTACACGATAATGTAGCCTGATCTTATTACTTATGCATAGCTCCCCATATATAATTGGCCTGATCTCCTTATATGTACTTGTGCATAGTCAATCATACTTGATTGACCTGATCCCTTACTGTACTTGTGAATAGTCAATCATATATGGTAGAGCCTGATCTTATCCCAAGCCGATTACAAAATAATTAATATTTCAAGGCACTTAGTAGTTGTTCATCTCTCTATTCCAGTTATACCTGCCAATACAATCACTTTTTCTTGTTTATTTACAGTTCATTATTACCTGTGATATAATTATCTGTGCTCCAGTTTTCTTTTTGTTCCAGTATTTCTTCCATCTTGTATTTCCATTGCTGACTGTTTTATAGTCTTCGTTAATTTAATAGAACTGTTGTTAGTTTATGTGCTTCGCTCCAATCCTGACTGGATAACATTTTCAGAGGATCTCGAGGACTTTTGTCCCATGTACTATGGCCCAAGAGTAGATAAGGGTTACATCCAGGAGCCTCAACAGGATCCCGTTCCAGTAGAGGATCCATTAGTGGTGGCTTAGAGCCTAGTATTTATATTGTATCTGGATTGTTCTATTTCGGGATATTCTGAGTTATATTATTTGAGACTTATGTTGTTTCTGAGATTATCTAGACTCTTAGACTTATTGCTATTGTTGAGATATTTATTTCTAAATATATGTGTTGGAACTTTTTTATATCATTTCTTATCTTTATCGTGCCATTCATCTTCCTATAGTTATCATTGTGGTTGAGTAGACATTTTATTATATTCATCTTGTCCTCCTTATGGAGTTGAGATCATTGACAGGTTATATTATTGTGAGATGTGTTAGCTATATTGTGACTTAGATAGCATTCTACAGTCGATGCTGTGGCGTAGGCTGGACGTACCCACGACTCATGCCCAATTTTTGGGTACAGGTCATGACAGGTTAAGCCCATAAGTAAGTCACCAGCAGTGGCAACCCAACCGAATTTGACTGGAGATTCCAAGAAGCCGGTTCAATGGGTAGAAACAAGCTGGACTTAGGTGACTTTTATGGAACACTGACCCGAGATTAAAATCTCATTAAAATAATGTCCAAGTGGTTGTACATGTGTACAATGATTCCCCATCCGTATGGTGATAGTATTCTGGTGTGATCTGGTTAGGATGAGTTTTTAAACTCTTAATAGGTCCAAGCATTATTATGTAGGGTTGACTCCGATCACCAATCCTTTGAGGACTTACCTATATGAGAGGTCGTGAAGGTCGCGACTATGGGACATGACGATCCCAAACAACTCTCATAAATATGAAAAAGTACGCATGGCCAATCAAAAGCGTCGTCCCGATAGACCCAAGAACCTCTAGCGTACGATGTGTGCTATTTTCTGAATCTGGTTCAAGAGGTCTGATTCAATGCATAGTCCATCAAGCACTTCTTCAAAAAAAGACAATAATCACTAAGTGAGATTCAAGGCTGTAGTCCATCTCATCTATGCATAGTTTATACTTTCTCAGAAATCCTCAACTCTTATTCTTTTACCACCATTCATCTTTGTTGTTTCGAAACTTGGTTTTTTGGAAAAAAAATTGTTGTATAAAATAGGAAAAAACCAACTTTCTTTTTCCCTTTCCGTTATTTTCTTTATTAGCCTATAATTGCTAGTGGACTTATGGCTAATTAATTTGTCATTATATCCTCATTAATTCCTATTAATGTCTTTTTAATGTGCTGGGTTGGTATCGGCCTGTTGGGGCCTATATATCATTCCTTTTTTGGTTATGTTAAGGGAGAAAAAACACATAAAAACCAACAACAAAACCTCTCGATCCTTCTTCCTTATTATTATTATTAGTATTATTATTATTCTTTTTCAGAAAACTTTTATCTTATTGTTTTTCTGATGGATTATATCAAGTCCTCAACTTTATTCCTCTGGACAAAGCTAAGTTCGGATCGCTCTTCCGAAGTCGTGTGCGGTGACGTGAGGCCGGTAGGAACGAAATTTTACCACTGGAAGTATTAGAGAGGATGTCTGCACATAGACCTCGAATAAACTCTTAGGACAGTACTTCGTGTGCGACTTACCCATAAACCGGTAAATCTAACTCATTGGTATTTTTGTTTACAGGAATCGAAGGTAATATTTTTCAACAGATGTATTTACAAAACCCCTAGGAGGACAAGTCTTCAAAAGAAAATTCGGTTTACGGGAGGCATTGTTGGAAGACTAAATTCTAATTTGCTTTTTCCCAAAGAGTTAAGTTCATTGTATACAAGTTTACAAAACCCCCAGGAGGACAAGTCTTCAAAGGAAAATTCGGTTTACCGAAGGCATTGTTGGAAGACTAAATTCTAATTTGCTTTTTCCCAAAGAGTTTAAGTTCATTATATACAAGCATGAATGTATTTAGGAATACTAAGAGTCATGTTCATTGCTCTTGATGTATATTGAGTCCTATAAATAACTATGTAAGAAAATAGTTGTAGTGTGGAACAAGACAAGGAACAAAGTTGTTTCTTCAACCTAATAAAATCAAATCCTCTATTACCACTCTTTGTATCCAACATAGGTGACAACTTCGAACTTGAAAGTGTTGAACGATTGAAGAAGATGGAAAGAGGCGAGGAGGCTCTGGACATGCTTGTGTATGAGGGTCTAATGTTGAAGAGACAAAGTAGCTAGGAACACATTGTTTGTGACATTTTTGTTTTCTTTATTATGTATTGTCAAATCGTATCTATTGCACGTATGAAATTTCCCACATTTTCTGTAAAATTAATTCATTTGTTCGATTAAATTCTTGATTCTATTGGATTCTTGTGGTATAGAGTTGATTAGTTCGGTTGACTTGGCTATGCCTTACGTAGTATTAAAGTCCACATCCAAAATTTAATGGGTTAGGTCCACTTACTTTTTATAATTTTATGTTAGTTTGATAGAAAAAAAAGGGAGACAGAAGAAGAATTTTCATGATTGTTAACAAGGCTTTCATATATCATGTTAAAGGCCCCGCACCAAAATTGTAGGAGTTATTAGCATGGTGGCAAGGACTTCAATACTTGGTATCCCAACAATTTAAGTTAGGTATGTGGACTAATTCACAATCCACTGTGAGTTCAACATATTGACTCATTGTTGGTAAAAACTTCTAAAAATACAAATTGAAAGATATAAAATTAAAGACAAAAAATAGTATAGGATTCGAGGCACGTTACACGCTGTCCTTAGAATAGAATTTCGCCCCACGAACAGTGCAGTGAGTTCCTGGCGATCTATCCCCAAGATACAACGAATCATTCGATTCACTTCACCGTGCACCCGGTGGCAAATCCCACGAACTATCACAACCTTATCCGAACAATAGAGATTGGACGGAGGAGTTTTTGGAGGAATTACGGTTCTGGTGTTTTTCTTTTCTTTTTCGTCTCTGTACGATTGTTGTTTCGTTCCGAACAGAGAGCGAGAGAGAGAGAGAAGGAAAAACTGATTTCTGTTCTGCAGATCTCAGGATCGTGTCCTGGATATATCTCTCACGTAACATATTCCACTCTTTCCGTAACGGGATTACGTGAGAACGGTTCCGCGGAAGACCAGCAACCCACCAGACCAAATCAACGTAAATAAAAAATAAAATAAGTTAAAAAATTACCTTTTTACCCATGTCCGTTCCGCAAGCGTGCTAAGTGCGCGAATAATAAACGCGTAAAAACGCGCATTAAATCGCGCACCCGCTCGCGGGTTGGATGAGATCTAGTCCATCCCCTACAAAGCCCACTTACCCACTAAGAGGGGTAAAGCAATATATGGAAAGGAGAATGACTTCTTCTTTCCCATGTGGAACTAAAAGAAATGAGTTGTTTTAGTTGAATCATATGGTAAACAAATCTAACACTTATGTCATAGGACAGCAACAACCAAAATTAGTACAGTAGTTATAATTGCTTTGATCCTATTAATTGACTGTCTGAGTCTATTAATTCACAATCCACTCTGAGTCTGAAGCTTAGTGAGCAAATTTGTTTCATCATTTTGACCACCACACCATAGATGGGTATCTTGTTGATTTGAGTTACAGATAAATTTAACATTTATCAGAAAGGAATAAAATTATACCTATTGTTGGAACCTAGGTTCAGATACATACACAATGCATATTTGGCGTACGATATTTTTAGAAAAAAACAGAACACAAGTACAGTATGGTAAGTGCTATATATTATGTATATGCTTGAAAAAGAATATCAAAATCCATATTTTATAGATTATAGACATCAATGACATCTATATTTTTGCATGGTGAGTAATAGTAGCCGGGTCCCCCAAAAACATCTAGAAAGGTTTGATGCAAAGAAATGCTACATTCTCTTCTCTTTTTTTTTTTTTCTCCTTGAAGTAAGCCATACCTCACATGAGAGTGTACTAACGTGTCAAATACGGGTATGGTCACCAATACAGTCCCATGTAATCCGTGGAACAATCACTCCTAAGCTTTCATATTTTCTCTTTGTAACAGTACGTCCTAAAGTTTTTCTTCTCTCGTAAATCCTATTCAACAGGTCCTTCTATCTAGGGTTGAGCAACAGTTCGATTCGGTTCAAACCGAACTGAAATTTCAAAAACCGACTGAACCGAAAATAATTTTTTGCAAAACCTAATTTGTAAAGACCAAAAAAAACAGAACCGAATTAAATCAGTTCGGTTCTCGATCGGTTCGGTATTTTAGGTCCAAGTGGTGAGTGTATATCAAATTCATAAAAACCGGAAAAAAAACCAAACATAACTAAAAAAAACCAAAATTGTGTACCAAAAATAACAATAAACTAATTTTATACCAAAAAAAGAAAAAAAAAAAAATTCAAAAACGAACTGCAGCCTATCCCAACTCCGATTGTATTATACAAAAAATTTACAAAAATTGCCGCATGTATATTGCTCAGATTACATTCATACGTACATTGTACAAATAAATTATAATTGATCGCCAATTGATTTCTGGATGTCACGCCCCAGTCCCAAAATACGTAGGACTAGGAATACGTAAGCATGCCAGCCGTATGTATATGGCAACTCCAATATATGGATACCATAATACATATGTACGCTGTAATATGAATATTAACTCACATGTGGTATATATATATAGTCACAAGTCACAGAAATACTAATCTCATCCACATAAAGTATCAGTAAAGAAATAACTAAAGTAGAATAATGAGTCATAGTAACCCAAAAATAATAGTCGGGTGGAGACAAATTCACTACCAAATACTATATCCAAAACTAAAATGAGAGAGAAGGGTAAATCTCCAATATAAAATAAGATGATGATAGAAGTGTATCAGCTAAGAAGATCCATCGCTAGAGATAATCAATGATGCTCAGAAGATAGACCTCCTCGACAGAGAATAATGGGTCAGGTCTGTGGCGCCCCGTTCCTCCTATTCGAGGAGCGCGGCTAAGAAATACAAGACGATATCGTTCGGTCGGGATAGATTGAAATAAGAACTCGTCCTCGTTATAGATTTGCTTCTTCGGAATCGATTCCCATATTCAGTTGACCGTGCCCCTGGGATTGACTTAGCGGCAAAGTCAGTAGGGACCTCTCCGCTGCATCTTTTGTTGCCTCGGATTTCGATGTCGCTTGTTATTTTCGTGCTTTGAGTTGGTTTTCGGATTTGCTTGTTTTTCTTGAACGGTTTTGATGGATTTCATTATTTTCGTTCATTGAACTGCACTTCAATTCTGAGATTGGAAAGAGAGGAAGAGGTATTGATCGAGCCGTTCGTGATGTAGGTGAACGAGCAGTAGGCGGCTTACGAGCGGAGTCTTGAAGCGCCTCTTTCCTTCTCCCTTCCAACCAACTAAGTGAGTAGCTACCATCCCGATTAGCTAGCCCTTCTTCCAAGTCTTCACATCTAAATCTTGCATTCTTCTTTGTTCCGATCAGACGTTACCAAGTAATAACTAAAAGATGTCACGATAAAATGGGAATAGACTTGGACTATTATTGCTTGTCAACTAAACTTGTGAACGGTTATCTATTGCATGCTAGTTCATTCAAATGTTCATCATATGCTTCAATTTATCTGTGTATTCTGAATATGTGCTCGTTATGCAAAATATTCTAGCCTTGTGCGGGCGCAACCCCAGGCCCGCACGGCGGTCATGATTCGGGGGACGCCCCAACGGTTCCACGAAATTGGGTCGTGACAAGGTCCTGGCCCGTACTCCTGCGGATACTCCTAGTCGTCTATACTTGGCAAGGGACCAGGTTATCAGAGGGACGTAACAAGATACATAGAAGCATGCCAATTTGAATACAGTAAACATGCATAATAGATAGAAAATATATAAGTACGCTGTATAAGACAATCTATAGGAATGCATAATGAGGATAACTTTTCGACGTATGGGCATGGGTAGGCTACTCGATCTAAATCTCACAATTCACACACACATCAGGGACATCAGAAATCGACATACCGCTGTAGAAGCATGAAAAATACGCTACAGGATTATACGCAACATGCATAAAACCCGCGTAAAGCAGAGTTTCAGTGTTGTGTGGCGTAAGACATGACTTCAGAGCTATTGGCGTACAGCAGAGCTTCAACACTGTTCAGCGTAAAATATAGCTCCAGAACAACCCGCGTAATACAGTATTTCAGACTGCTTCAGCGTAAAAATATTGCTACCTCGCCTTTATGGCATAAAATTCATCTGTTTTTAATGCAGCATGGAAGTGTACGAGGAACGTTTCGTATTCCTCGAATGAACCTGTCAGACAGTACAATGAACCTGACTCCTAACAAAAAGTACTGCACGACTATCAAGACGACGGCTATAATGATGATTCGGCACAAAGCTCTAGACTGTCGTTTAGTAACAAACCCTTGATTTAAGTCATCATCTACGCATTCAAGAAATACGCTGCCTAGTTTTACACAGGAAGCCATGAGCTTTTACGCTCAAGATGAGACAAAACTGACCGCCACGTCAAAAGCTGCTCTTCGTACAGAGCTCGAGGCACGTTCCTGCAGTTAATGCGCGTGATGAGGGCAAATCTCTGCATTTAATGCACGAGATTTGGTTCTACTTTCAAAGACTGGATGAGCCATAATTATAGCTAATACGTCCACATCATTATCTCTACATGTTACGCCATTAGGCTATTTTCAGCTATAGGAGTACGCCGTATACTATCTCCTTGAAATACGCTGACCTGGCTATTTTTAACTATAGGAATACGCCGTATGCTATCTCCTTGAAATATGTCAACCCAGGCTATATTTGCAAAGGTATGTGAACAGGCTATCTGATCCAGAATACGCTCAAGACCTCAGTCAAGGAGGAATGACTGGTTATCTTTACGTCGGCTACCTATCTATGCAGCATCAGGCTTCTACGCCTACTTGGTTTCTACGCCAAGCTAACCGCTATTTTGCTTCTACGCCTATATGTCAGCTATTGGGCTTCTATGCCTATTGGGTTTCTACGCCTACTTGGCTTTTACGCCATCAGAACAGCTATTTGGTTTTTATGCCAACGAGACAGTTATTTGGCCTCTACGCCAATCATCTCTACATGAGGGGCAGTTACCTACGTGGCTTGCATGCCGTGATCTTCGCAGCAGTTATACACATTATCTCTTAATGGGACACGTGTCACACGCTTATTCGAAAGATTATTTATACGTGGGTAGCAGTTATGATAACCATCGCGTAAAAGGTGTGGTTATCTTCGCTGTTCAGTTTCAACGCCTATAAATAGAGACCCTCGTCCATGAAGGTCAAGGAGGAGATTATATAGAGGTCGGAAAGAAAGGTCAAAAAATTGAAGAGAGAAGAACACAGACAGAGAGTAGTGATTGACAATTTTAGCATCGAGCATCCACTCCTTCTTGCAATTTTTGAAGCTTCTACTTCTTCTACAGCACTTCTTCATCATCGTGTTGTCCAAGGGACAAAGTGATCGACCGCAGATCAGACTCCTAGAGCAATATTTACCCAGATTAAATTTTGTACTTAACATCCTCGTATAGGATTAATTGTACTTCTTGTTTGTAAACCTAAGAAAGGGTTTCATATAAACCTAATTTTATTTCTTTCGTTTATTATCAAACATAAGATGGCGACTCTGCTGGGGACTACTTTCTCATCTGACGAGAAAGCAATTGCTCAACATGATGCAGCATCAGTGGGATCAATGAAGAAGACCTTGGTCGTCCAGTTCGACCAGTCAGCCTACGAAGACATGCTTCGAGCAGGGGGTAGCTCTCATTCCCTCTTCGTCCAAGACAACAGAAAATTGCGTAAGGTGTGGATGCCCCGGACATCCCCTACCATTCCTGCCGACTCTCTGGTTTCTCCGACCAACAAGGTTGTAGCTTCACAACCTGCGCGCTCCGCACGTAAAACTTTGTCTTCCGTCTGTGACGTGGCAGACAAAGCTTCTGGCCATGCCATAGTGCTAACCCAGAAGTCTGCTCCGCGCCCTGCGCGTAAAATTCAGTCTCCTGTCTGTGACGTGACAGACAAAATTTCTGATAATGCCTCAGCGCCTATTCAGAAATTCTAAACGCATTCCACGAGTAAAAATGCATCTTTCCTCCGTGGAAAAGCAGATGGTTCCTGCAATCTACGCAAGGAAAAATAAGTGGCAAATTTTCCAACCTCTCGGCCTTTACGCCATCAAGAGAAGAATCTGGCCTCTCTCCAGATTACGTGAGAAGCTGATGGCCGATTGAGGACTTCCTCAGTTTTATGCCAGCCTGAGCAAAATTCTAAATTACGCCAGGAGAAGCCCCTCGGCGTAAAGAAGACCCAGTTTGTGGATAGATACGCTCCTCATGGATCATGTGCTGCTCACATGGCTGAACTGCTGTATTCCTACAACAGAGAAAGGGTTGGGGTTCCCAATATCCACATTCCAACTGATGTAAACATGAGGAAAAAACCTTCTTTTTCTTCTTCTTCTTCTATTAATCCTCTCGACTTGCGTGAATTTTTGATTCAGAAGCGCAAAGATAGAGGATCTTCCAACATGTCTATTATGCCCCCTAGGGAGCACTGTTGTAATAGTCATAAAATTATAGTTAATTATTGCTGTTCTGAAGCAAAATGGTCAGTTTTTGACCGGTTAAACTACTCTTTGTCTTTCCAGGAAGAAGAGCCTACATATGCATCAGTGAACATGACTTCACACGTTCCTAGAGGAAGGTCAAATTCAAGACGTCATCCTTCTAGAACTCCGAGCCAAAGGAGATTCGACAGACTTCTTGAGAACATTGAAGCTGGGGTGTTCCGAAACACCCGTTCGAGGTCACGATAACCGGCTTCGTATTCTTCTGATTCCGACACTGGGGGTCGCCAGTTTCCCGAATCAGATGCTGAAAGTATAGAGTCAATCTCTACAGAGACCTATACTAACCCTTCAATGACATCCAGAGAAATGGGAGTCTATGCCAATAAAGATGAATGTGAAGAGGCTTCCCCATCAGGAAGTACTGAGGAACACATCGCTGTGTTGGAGACATCTCTGAAAGAGATACAGTCCATGATGGAGAATATGTACCAGATGATGCTGACTCAATACACAGCTGCTATAGCTCAAGCATCGGTTCCTCCGACTCAAATACGTGTGGGGGTGGACTTACCACCACCCAATATGAATCAGGAGCCTGCTTTAAATTAGGAGTCAACAGCTCCTCCACTTCCTAATTCGGAGAATGTATTACCTCATGTTGGAGTTACAATACAACCGATCTCTCACCACTCCGCGGTACCTCTACCAGCTGAAGATCCGATGCAAGCAGTGCGGGAATTGAAAGCCCAATTTGATGCCTTGAAGCATAAGGACCAGCTCAAGAAATTGGGAATCAACCAGCCTTACCCAGCTATCTGGGATGAGATCCCTTTCCCTCCTAAATACAAACCACAGGTTATGGCTTTGTTTGAGAAAAGACATCACCGAGCCAGTACATGAACTACTTCATTATGATGACGGTGTTATTGTAAGGGAATGACGCCCTTCTTACTCGAGTGTTTAAAGGCTGTCTCTCGGAGGTGGCTTATCAGTGGTACCGTAGTCTTGCGGACAACTACATTACTTTCTTTGAAGATTTCAAAACTTTGTTCTTTGCGCGATTCTATGAAGGAGGGATGGACATGTCTATGTCCTCTCTCATCGAAGTAAAGCAGAAAGAAAAAGAGAACGTTCGCACTTTCATCGAATATTTTCGTCAAGCCACTTTGCAAATGTCTTCCGGAGTTCCAGACTCGGCATTGGTGGACATTTGCAGGAAGAACCTTCTTTCAGTGATCTCGGTGTTCACAGGACCATATCAGTTCCATAATTGGCCCTCATTTATCATCTCAGCGGTAGCCGCTGAAGACAATAGTCGGAAGGCGCGTGATAATAGAATTATGATATCTGGCTCTGATAGAGGCAAGAGGTCATCCTCCAACAGCGACCATCCTCGTGGTTCTAAAGGAAAAGAAGCTCTGGCGATCAATACGTCCAGGCAAAAGACTGCGGCAACCACACAGACGAAACCTGGGACTTCCAGGCCCATTGAAGTATATTCTTTTGACGACGACGATATTCCAAGCATATTCGAGTGTCTAGTCAAAAGTGGCAAGATTACCCTCCGAGAGGTAAAGCCGCCTAATGAAGTCAGCAGTACCAATAACCCCAAGTACTATATTTTCCATAGGTACATACATCACCCCACAAAGGCTTGTTATGTACTAAAAAGAAAAATCTAGGAGTTGATCGACGCTAAGGCCATCACTCTGCGCAATAGCGAGAAGATGGTCACCGCCAATATGATCTCTCTCCAATTTGGCAATCTGCCTCCTCAAGAAGTTTCGGATGGGGTTGCACCTATTTCCCGGACAATAATAAATATTGTTTATCTCCCTCCGGCCAGGGGTCAAAATCATGACCTGGTACCCCTAACTACCCAGCGTGGCGAGATTATGTGGATTCATCCAGATCTGGTGTCAGAGATCGAGGAAGAGACTCAAGCTGCTAAGGATAAGTCTAAAAAGAACTCGAAGCGTAGACCATGTCATATGGTTACGATATCCTCGACATCAGAAGAAGAGGTTTTAGCTACCGGAACCCATTCAGAAAAAGCCTACCTCAAGGACTATGGAGAAAGTCAGGAAGATGCATCGGCAAACACTTCAGCTGCCAAACTTCCAGAACCTGAGCCTGTCATACCAGAGGCAAATCCTTCTAGACCTACTTCGATGGACAAGGACAAGCAAAAAGAAGTGTGCTTTGATAAACCTTTGAAGAATATTCAAAACAAAGGTGTGGAAAAGCCATATAACTTCGACATCCTGGCCCAGTTGGCTAATACACCAGCCAGATTGTCCATTTTTGAACTACTCAGGCTCTCCAAAGACACTCGTCAAGCCCTGAGTAAAGCATTAATACAGGCGGATACATACTTGACCCAGCTCAAGTCCCCTGATGAAGAACCTATGGCATCTCCTCAATGCCATAGTGTGATGGAGGTGGTCCCGAATATCACTTTCACTCAAGATAACATGCTGTTGAAACATAACAAGCATAACAGAACCCTCTATTACACCGGATATGTCGGTTCCATGGAGGTCAACTGGATTCACATAGATTCGAGATCATCGATCAGTATCATTCCTCATAGTCTGCTCAGACCGCTGAGGATTCCTACCAGCGAATTGGCTTATACCACCACTACAATCATGGGCTTCAATGCCAGAAAAAGTAAGCTGTTGGGGAAGATTCGTCTGAGGATCTAGATTGACGACCTCAGATTAGTGGCTACATGCTATGTCATTGATTCAGAGGTATCCTACAATATTCTGCTGGACAGACCATGGATCCATGATCACAATATCGTTCCTTCGACTCTACATCAATGCTTCAAATATATAGATGCCCAAGGAACAGTACAAACGGAGTTTGCTGACCTTAACCAGTTTAAAGGAGTAGAATCCTACTACTCCGATGCTATATTGTACACCCAAGACTACATGAAGGAGGTGTCAGGCAAGACAGAGGAGGAATCCCACCGGGAGCAAGAAGAACCCTCTGCCGAACAACCTCTGTCAATCAAGGTAAAAGGGCGAACTACTCGTCCGAAAGTCATGGAACCCATGGCTATCCACTTAAACAAAACCAAGTCAGGACAAGGAGGTGATCCTCTAGTGATCACTTTGAACCAGAAGCCTCCACCTTTGGTTATCAACCTTCGGTGTAACAAGCAGCCAACTGATGTAAATATAACCAGGATCGTAGTTTCCGATGATAATAAAGATTCTCCTTTCCAGTACATTGACGCTCAAATTCTAAATCAGGAATCCTCTCCCCATAACGATATAGAACCTATAGCACAAAGGTTCTTGAAAGCTATAGATTCCTATCATCCGTATGTGTGGGAAGTAGCATCACCATCTAATGTCATCACGACATATGGGCCACATGAGGATTCTATCTTTGTTGTCCTGCCTACTCGCAGCAGTCAGCATCTAATAGTCTTCGGTCACATGCGCAACAAACTGACTGTACAAGAAGATTCTCACGAATCCTATGCTGGAAAAATATAGGTTCACAGATATAGCCCACAAGCTTTGAAGATTATGCAAAGTATGGGTTATGACTTGAAGCTGGAACCAGGTCTTAACTATGGGAAAGGCAGGCGAATGCCGTTGCATGGTGATCCCTACTGTCAACGAACTTATTTTAGGTTAGGGTATACCACCTCCCTTACAACTTCTGAGTCAAATGAGGATATCTTTTCCTCTTCTCATGATTGCTCGTCGTCCTCTTATTCATATGATGATCTCAAACGAGCATTATCAGTAAATACGGTATTGACATATTCCTTCAAAGCAAACGAACAAGAATCTGAACCGTTTGAGAATGACTCTTGGGCTCAGCAAATGGATACGCAATAGAAACTCCGGTTCGAGCAGAGAGAACCTCCACTGAAGATAAAGTTATCCAAATCGACGTTGGAAATGAACTTTCGCCAAAGCCGATATTTATCAGTAACAATCTTTTCGAAGAAGAAAGGGAAGAAATAATCCAGAGAATATATCGACGTCTTTGCGTAGAATTATGAGGATATGCCAGGTCTTGATCCAAAAGTGACTACTCATAAGATCAATATATTGCACAATTCGAAGCTTGTGAAGCAACATCAACGTCGGTTTTGTCCGGATATGATGGACACCATTGAAGCTGAAATCAAGAAGTTGATAGCCTACGGATTCATCCGGGAAGAACAACATCCTGACTGGGTCGCAATGTTGTCCCAGTCATGAAGAAAAGTAGGAAAGTGCGTGTCTACATCGATTACCGAGATCTAAATGTAGCCTGCCCCAAAGATGAGTTCCCTCTTCCCATTACAGACGTCATGATCGATAAAACGTGAAGTTTTGAGCGCATATCTTTCATTGACGGATTTTTAGGATACAACCAAATCAAGATGCATCCTGAAGATGAGAAGCATACTGTCTTTCGGATACCATTGGGGGTATATTGCAACACGGTTATGCCCTTCTGACTGAAGAATGCCGGGGCTACGTACCAACGAGCTATGAGTAACATATTCTATGAGCACCTACGCAAAACAGTAGAATGTTAAGTGGATGATATAGCTGTCAAAAGCCGCATCAAGGATAATCACATCCAAGACTTGAAGACAGTGTTTGAGTTGATGCGCCAACACCAACTCAAAATAAACTCTACAAAATTATTTCTTGGTGTATCCAGTGGCAAATTCCTAGGATTTGTCATTACCGCTAAAGGCATTCAAGTGGACCCTAATAAAGTGAAGGCTATCCTAAAGATGCGACGTCCCCGTAATCTGAGAGAACTTAGGGGATTTCAAGGTCGTCTGGCTTATATCCAGAGATTCATATCCAACCTCTCTGGGAGATGTTATCCTTTTTCTCGTCTTATGAAGAAAGGGGTATCCTTCGTATGGGATGAAGCCTGTCAGCAAGCGTTCAATGATATCAAATGCTACCTTACTAATCCTCCAGTTCTGGTATCTCCCGTCATAGGAAGACCATTTTTGTTGTATGTTCGAGCAATAGATCATTCTCTGGGAGCTCTTCTCGCACAGAAGAATGATGAGGGTTATGAACAGGCTATCTACTATTTAAGTAAGATGATGGTCAGAGCTGAACACCGGTACAATTTGGTGGAAAAGGAATATTTGGCCCTAATGTTCGCCATTCAGAAAATGCGACATTACGTCATAGGCCAGACTATTCATATCATCTCCAGGATCAATCCTCTTCGGGCATTGATGAACAAGCCAAGTGTTCTCAATTCCTGACTCATGACTTGGGCGATGTTATTAACACCGTATGATATGGTGTACGTCCCCCAGAAGTCCATCAAAGGCCAAGCATTGGCTGATTTCCTAGCTGCTCATCCGATTTCGAAAACCTCTAGATTATACGAAGACATTTCTGACGAAGTTGCAGAATGTAATTCCGTAATAGAAAGTGATACATGACAGCTATTCTTTGAGGGTGCCTCCAGGATTGGTCCCAGAGGGAACGTGGTTTCAGGAGTAGGAATTATCCTGGTCACTCCTGATAAACTCGTCATCTATCGAGCATATTCTCTTAGCGAACCCTGCTCTAATAATGTAGCAGAGTATAATGCCCTACTCATTGGACTCCAAGTCGCTAAAGAATTAGACGTCGAATATCTGAAAGCTTTCGATGATTCTCTGCTGATCGTCAATCAGGTCAGAGAAATATATGAAGTCCGTAATCCGGATCTCATTTCTTATCACCAAACAACGATCGAGATAGCCATGTCTTTCAAAGGGTTCTTCCTAGAGCATGTGCCTCGATCTCAGAATTTAGAATCTGATGCCCTAGCCAGTCTAGCTGCAGATTTAGCTACTCATATAAGAAGGCAGAATTCGGTGATCCTTCTTAACAGAGATTTATTCTGTATAAAAAACAACTTTCACATAGAACGCAGCTACGCTGTGAACACAGATCCTCCTAAGAGAGACTAGAGAAGTCCCTTTATAGATTTTGTGGCATACGAAATCTTACCGAAGGATCCTAAAGAAGCAGTATCCATCAAAAGATGATCATTACGCTTCTATTTTGATGCGTCTTCATAATGTCTATATCGTCGAACCTACGATGGACTGCTATTACGATGTCTCTCTGATGATGAGGCACAGTAGATTATCCGTGAAACTCACGACAACGTATGTGGAGCACATCAACCCGGTCCTAAGCTACAGGATCGTATCAGGAGGATGGGCTATTATTGGCCTACTATGATCACAGATGCAATAAAATATGCAAGACAATGCAAAGTCTGTCAGGTTTATGCAGATTTTATACATCAACCTTCTAAACATTTATATCCTACGGTTGCATCCTGACCTTTTGAAGCATGGGGTATGGATATCATTGGTCCTATTCACCCGTCTTCTTCCAGAGGTCATCGGTTCATATTGGCCATCACGGATTATTTCTCCAAATAGGCAGAGACGAACCCTCTTGTTGAGGTGAAAACATCCAACGTGATCAGCTTTATCAAGCATCATGTCATTTATCGCTTCGGGATACCCCGAAGGATAATTCATGATAATGGGCCTCAATTTATCAGCCAAGCATTTTATCGATTTTGTGATAAAAATCGGATACAAAATATGGCCTCTACGACATACAATCCTGCTGCTAATGGTTTGGCGGAAGCTTTCAACAAAACCATTATCAAACTCTTAAAAAAGTTCGTCTCTTCGAACAAAAGAGATTGGAATAAGAAGCTGGGAGAATGCCTCTGGGCATACCACACAACGGTATGAACACCGACGGGTTGTACTCCATTCTCATTAGTTTATGGGAGTGAAGTAGTTCTCTCCATTGAAATCCAAATTTCATCACTCAGAATAGCAGTAGCTAATGAGTTGACTCAGGAAAATAATGATCGACTACGGCTTCAAGTGCTAGAAGGATTAGACGAGAAATGCCTCCTTGCTCAACAATGCATTGTATTCTACCAGGCGCGCATTTCCAAAGCTTTTAATCAAAAAGTGAAGGAAAGGTTGTTCAAAGTTGGCGAGCTAGTTTTAGCTGTAAAAAGGCCAATGATCATTACTCACAAGAGTAAGGGTAAATTCCAGCCCAAATGGGAAGGCCCTTATGTGATCGAGATGACGTTCTCAAACGACGCTTACAGATTAGCCAAGCCTAATAGAGACTTGTTAATGGCTCCTATCAACGGGAAATTCCTGAAGAGGTACTATGCTTAATCTCCTTTACTCAACGGAGTATGGTGAAGATCTCATTCTGACAACACTACGTCCAAAGAACTAGTTGGATCATATTCTATCATGTCCATATAACCTCTGAATAGATATGTTTAAGTAATTTGGAACTTCAAAACCTATCACGTCCATATTACCTTTGATAGTGTTTTGTATAAAAATTTAGTTGGATCATATTCTATCATGTCCATATAACCTCTGAATAGATATGTCCAGCTGAAACTTACCAAAAGTATATCACGTCCATATTACCTCTGATATCACTTTCACCCTAACCTATCATTTATATTCAAAAAAATGATGGGTCCACCAAAGTCAGATAAAGTCTCTTTATTATCTCCAGAAAGAACAAGTTATATATAAAAGCAAAAAGTACATCATTGGGGAGGAGAAGTTAAGTCGCGAATCTGTCGCGCCAGAGAGGCCATTCTCTCATTCCTGGAGTTCAAGACGTTAGCGCGAGCTCGCTCCACCCTTGCCTCCTCATTGTTCAAGGCAGACAGTTCAGACCGAGCATGTATAGAACCTGCATGGATGACACCTACACGGGCCAGGTTCTGCTGAGCCATTTTTATTCGGTCCTTCAACACATCTCTAGCTGCCGATGAAGCGAGAACCCTCTCCTCTGCCTGAGCGAGTTCATCTTTCAATTTGTGGATCCTCGCTGCCTCCTCCTCATATTCAGCCTCGTACTTAGCCAGCTGGGGAATGACATACCCCAGTATGGCATGCTCTTCATTCATCTTTTTCTGTTGTGCCTCGATGGACTTGCTCAGAGTTTCCATCTCCCCAACAAGTTTCGCAGTCAAGGAGTCATACTCAGCCTGAATCAGGTCATCAATGCTGCCTTGGGATAGTTGTAAATAATTGTTAATGGGTTGCTCTAAACCACTATTTGCTTTAGTGCATCAGCTCTCCCAGCGTCATTAAAATTTCTGATCGACGCTATCGTAACCTGGGAGGACATCCTCAGAGCCTCGAAGCCTAGATTCTTCTCCAGCACCATTGATATCAGCATTTTCAAAGTGGTATAAAAAATACTAGTATACTGCTCAACTATCATGGCGAGATCTGAATGGACGCTGACAGTGACTACAATATCGATGAATCTCCTTCCAGGAACGACTGCAGAGGGTATCGTCACAGTCGTTGCTTCAACAGATGGCACGACAAAAGTAGAGGCACCAACAACGGTCAACGTGGCTGACATACTCAAAGGAGGCATAGTCGTGATGACAGACTCATCCTCCTATGAACATATCAGGACAGTATTGGGTGAGCCAGCACCCAAAAATGTTGCCTCTTCAAGTTCGAGCACCATCATTTCATCGGCAGGAGCCGCAACAAAGCCAAAGGTTGCGTCGACGCTGTCCTCCCCGTAGATGTCTTCCCCTAAAAAGAAGACAAGAAAAAGTTAATATCAACCTGATGTTAATTTTTCTAAAAAGAGGCATAAAGATGATATTTACCCATGGCCGATGGTATATATATCGCGTCTGCAGCCAGTACAGCTAAATTATTTTTTAATGATGTTAAGCAAGCTGTCATACCTGGAGAGGAGGGTGCACCAAATGACGACTGAGGGTAGTCATCCAAGTCTTCACCCAGATCCAATCGAGGTTCATCAGGTGGAATCTTACTGGAGATACTTACAGATGAAGAAGGGGATGGACCCATTATTGGTCTGGATAAAGATATTCTTATTTTGCTCGGCCTTGAAGGCGATCCCATAGCACTACCTGAAGCGGTAGCAGCGACAGCAGTCTCGAGCAAAGAATCTCCGGTACTGCCAGCCGGAACTGTGGAGATTCCCTCTCTAATAGGCGAAGGACCTCTAAACAAAAAATCATCCCCAACAGGGGAAACAGCAGGTTCACTCCTAGGAGCCTCATGGCTGAAAGTCCTGACAGGACCACTAACAGTCTTCTTTTTCTTACGAGGGGAAGTCTCTTTCAGAATAGGAGCCCTTCGCTTACTGGGGATAACAAGAGGCTCTGCAGGCGGAGGTATTATGCCTCTCGGTACTGTCAACAAAAACTCATCTGGATCGACAGAGTCTTCACCTTCGTTAGAGGAAACTTATGGGACTTTCTCTCTTCCGGCGGACTTATGAGGTGGCATCCTAAAACTTTTATGCATATCAAAATCGTGATAGAAGGTATTAATGGCCACATAAAATTGGGCGTACGAATGGAGGATGCGCAACTCCATGGAGGGAGAAGTCACAGGCACAGTAAAGGTTGCTCCAGTATAACCTATTATAAAGTACTGCCATCCTCTCGCTCCGTCAATAAGTCCACCTCTGGACTTGAAGCTGGTGATAGCATTTTCTACATGCAATTGGTCATACCCAAATAGTCTGGTGAACCGACTAGGCAGATATGGCTCCAAGAAGCAATAGTCTTTACTTCTATATAACAAATGGGAAGGTCTAATGTAGACCAACCAATAAAAAGCTTTAGGAGAAAGAACGGTCTTCCCTTCACCTGAATCCTGAAGTCTCGTCCCCTGTTGATTGAGATGTACAGTAGGGACGATACAGAAGAGCTTTCATCTATGAGCAAAATTTAATGCTCGCCGACAGTCTACGACGGTGGTCACGTTCCAAGTAAAATTCTTATAATTCAACAAGAAATTATTTCTCGAACTACTGGCAGAGCCGGGAGACATCACCCTGGGGTTGTGAAAAATTAACCATCCCATCAGATATAGGAACGGTAATTCTACCCTGGGAAAGCTTTCACGCCGTATTTCGTCTGCAAGCAGCCCATCAGTAATGGCCCTCAGGCCAGCTTGTATCCGGCATACCAAGGTAGGAAGCAGGCCCAGTCTTGCCTCCAAATACCAAACGCACTACAGGCCATAAGGTGTTACGATGAATGCAATCCGAAGATCTAATGCCAGGTACTACCAATCGGCGTAGCCATACAGAGAGAAAGCCAGCCAGTTGAGCTTCCCTTGATAGAGGCCTGCGATAATGCCTCATATAACTGTAGGCTTTAGTACCCGTAGGATAATTCATAATCCCCTTATCGAGAACTTGATCTGAAGCCCCAGCGTCTTCAATAAGATCATCGACTATTTGAGCATTAAGCACGCTCAGAAAGTTCAAAGGCTTATCCCTGCTATCAACAACTTTGTCTGGCTTAGCATCTCTAGCCTGATGAAAGAAGAGATAGGATGCCCATTTGTTGGTATAAGCTAAATCAGAGGGCTCATTATAGAAGGTGGTGCATGCTAGATAATGGCTCATTAGCTCCTGGTACACTACCACTACCCGAGGGTTTGTATCCCCCATCTCCCAGTTTATGGGAACATACTCTTTATAAGGAGTATCCCCCATTGGCAGGCTTGAAATCTCTTCCATCTCGTGAAGGGCCAATCCCAACTCCCCTAGCGGAGTGACAAAAGTTCCAGTGAGCGAGATATACTACTCCATCAAAGCCAAAAATAGGTTGGGGTTGGGAGGTAACCCAACACTGGTAGCACTCACAACCGCGAATAGACCAATGCTTTCCAGCTCCGTCTAAAAATACTTCAGGGCCCATGCAGCTAAACGAGCCCATCGAAGATTTCCAGGGGTAAGCCACCCGTTGGCCTGAGGATTAACCTTGGGGTATACTCCTCCATGCCCCATGAAGTCATTACAAAAAGTTGATAATTGGACTGGCTGGAGCAGTGAAGTATCTTCACTCGGGACGCTACCCGGCAGTAATCCCCTGAAAGGCACGACAGGGCCTGAAGGGCGGCTCACAAATAATCCTTGGTCTGATCCTTTCTGATAAAATATCTTTCCCGTTGGCCGTGAAGATTAGGGGTCAGGGTCCACGATATCTTCCTGGGATGCATGGCATGGAAGAATATCGAGATAGGGTAATCTCTCGACATCCTGGGCAGGTACATGACCATGCCCCCAGCAGTAAAAACCCAGTTTTCCTTCTTGGGCTTCGTCTGGGATTATTTATCAATCATATCTCTGAATAGAAAAGCTGGTTTTATATATTTGGCCCCATCTAGATACGTCAGGGGCTCCTCGTTGATCATACTCAACAGCATTCGTTCTCCTTGAGACGATATCAGAGTTTCTCTTCCTTCTGGATACTGAGTTCCAGAAATAGGAAATGTCACGTGGGACAAATCCTCCAGGTAATTGGAGTTCAGCTTCCCAGTAGCAGAACCCATCACCTCAGCCAAAAGAGGTATCTGCAAGTCCACTACAAAATGCAAGAAGAACAAGTCAGTTTTTATACTAGACATTACAGTCTTGCAGCTTACACCAAATATCAACAGTCTGTGCTTTTACGCCAAGACCGTAAAAATCTACATTTTTATGCTGGAATCTAATTTCGAGGTATAAAATTCAAGATTGGCAGTATACACAAAAATTTGACAGTCTGTGTTTTTACGCCAGATTGTCAAAATTTGAGTTATTACGCCGAAATTTTTATCCAGAGCGTAACACTCAAAGTTTGTAGTATACGCCAAATTTTGACAGTCAAAACTTTTACGCCTGACTGCGAAAATATGGAGTTTTTACGCTGACACATTAGAAATGTGGGCGTCAATGATAAAATATCTCTATGCATCATCTTCCTCGAAGAGGCTCTCAGCACAGAAGATGACCTAGCGCGTTCACGTACAATGTGTGCGAAGGGTTTTCGTTATTTTTTTATCATCCCAAAAGCTTTACCTATGACGCCTGGTACACAGCTTGACGGTGGGGCACTTCGTTCAGAGCGAGGTTCATTCAGCCCAATGGGAGTTGCTCGTGCTTGAGCAGAGGAGCGAGAAAAAGATGCAGCTTTCTTTCCCTTAGGGGTGGAAGTTTGTTTCAGTGCCATGGCTAAAACTCAGAGTTCTCAAAAGAAGAGACGTAGAAGAGCTCTCAAAGGAACAAAAGATTTTTGCAAAAGACAGATGAAGAGTTTCTTCTCTAAAGGCCTTGGGGTATTTATAGAGTTTAGATAAACTCTTCGAATCCCTAACCAAATCCGATATTTAATATTTGATTATGATTGGGGACCACGTCAGTCTATCATTTAGGGAAGACAGACAGTCAGCAAATTCGAAAAAATTTTCGTGCAGAGCAGATCTACGATTTTTACGCTAAGGAGCTTTTACGCTCAGAGGCTACAAATCTATGATTTTTACACTCAGAGGCCACAAGTCTATGGTTTTATGCCCGGATGCTTTTACGCTCGGTAGCTTTTACGCTCGAGAGGCCACAAACCTACGACTTCACGCTCAGAGGCTACAAATCTATGATTTCACGCTCAGAAGCTTTTTACGCTCAGAGGCTACAAATCTACGACTTCATGCTCGGAAGTTTTCTTTTTTAGTAGCTATAAATCTATGGTTTTATGCCCGGATGCTCTTATGCTCAGCAGCTTTTACGCTCGAGAGGCTACAAACCTATAATTTTATGCTCATCTACATTACGGATCTATGACTTTCTACATTAAAATACGCAAGTCAGAGTATGCGTATATCTGAACAATTCTCAAGACGGCCAATTATAAGGGTTCACACAGAATATGCTCCTTCTTGGCCTCAAAATATCCCAAGTACCCAAAACATATAGAGTTCAGCATTAAAAATGACTCTTCTTTTTGGGTCGATTGGAAGTTCATCCAAAATCCAGTCAGAATCTTTTCTCTACAGTTCAAGCATAGCCAGTTTTGACAGCCATTTCTCGCCCTACTTCAATAGATTTTTGGGAAATTATTCTTGAAGATCATGGTCTGAACAAGAATTCTTCTTATCAAAGAAGTGACAGTTCAGAATTCTATACGACTCCATGTCCAAAACAGCATGACAGTTTGGATCTTCAATTTATATGCTAAGCAGCTTTCTACGCGTCTTCAGTTACGCGTAAAAGACGGGACGAGATCAGATACTCTTTTTATCATAGTCGGCGTAAAGTTATTCAGACTTTATCACAACAAAATATGGCAAATCATCAGATGCGTAAAAGAAGACAATTTTATTAATCATGATTACATATGATGGAAATCCAACCTACAAAGGGTTTTTCATCTTCATGATTACATATGATGAAAATCCTTTCTCTACAAAGGGTTTCTTATTTTAATTTAGGATCACACCAAGAATCTGTTCTGCCAGGTTCTCGTATTGGTGGAGATCTTTTCTGTCTTCTACAGCAGTTCATCGACTGCCACAGTCGATGAACAAGAAAATGATTAATGGCGGGAGGATACAAAACTGGGCTTGTCTAAATTATTCAAGAGCCCACCCTCCATACGCCATGACAGATTGAGTTGGGATTCAGATCCAACTCAATACTGGAAGACAGGGCCAGACTGTCTATCCTCGTCCACCGTCATGAAGGAAGAAAATACAGCTTACAAGCTGTGTGGCCAAATGAGACCATTCCTCTCTCCTGGACGAATCGTCATATGAAATTGCTGATCATCCCGAGCAAAGGAAGCTATGATATCCTTCCATGATCCATCATTGCAGAGGATATTTGCTCGTAGACGCCTTCTTTTTTGGCTCCTTACATGCTGGAAGAACATGATCTTCTTCTTTCTCAAGTCGACCCGACGAAGTTCGGCAATCATCTCTGTGTGGTGAAGGGATTGTGGAAAAAACAGGTTAACCCATTCACCTTTTTATAGGCAGAGGAGAACACACCGAATCCCAACAAACTCACAAAAATCTGCCGAGAAATCAGCCTCGAGGAACGAGTCAGACTTGATCGTTTCATGCTTCATTCAAAGTGTTTCAAATTTTGAGGAATTTGAAAACTTTGAAGGGGGTCTTGTAGAAGCATAAAAAATATGCTACAGGATTATACGCAACATGCATAAAACTCGCGTAAAGCAGAGTTTCAGTGTTGTGTGGCGTAAGACATGACTTCAGAGCTATTGGCGTACAGAAGAGCTTCAACGTTGTTCAGCGTAAAATATAGCTCCAGAACAACCCGCGTAATATAGTATTTCAAACTGCTTCAGCGTAAAAAGGTTGCTACCTCGCCTTTATGGCGTAAAATTCATCTGCTTTTAATGCAGCATGGAAGTGTACGAGGAACGCTTCGTATTCCTCGAATGAACTTGTCAGACAGTACAATGAACCTGACTCCTGACAAAGAGTACTGCACGACTATCAAGATGACGGCTGTAATGATGATTCGACACAGAGCTCTAGACTGTCGTTTAGTAACAAAGCCTTGATTTAAGTCGTCGTCTACGCATTCAAGGAATACGCTGCCTAGTTTTACACAGGCAGCCATGAGATTTTATGCTCAAGATGAGGCAAAACTAACCGCCACGTCAAAAGCTACTCTTCGTACAGAGCTCGTGGTACGTCCCTGCAGTTAATGCGCGTGATGGGGGTAGATCTCTGCATTTAATCCACGAGATTTGGTTCTACTTACAAAGACTGGGTGAGCCATAATTATAGCTAATACGTCCACATCATCATCTATGCATGTTACGCCATTAGGCTATTTTCAGCTATAGGAGTACGTCATACGCTATCTCCTTGAAATACGCCGACCTGGCTATTTTCAACTATAGGAGTACGCCGTATGCTATCTCCTTGAAATACGTCAACCCAGGCTATATTTGCAAAGGTATGTGAACAGGCTATCTGATCAAGAATACGCTCAAGACCTCAGTCAAGGAGGAATGACTGGTTATCTTTACGCCGGCTACCTATCTATGCAGCATCAGGCTTCTACGCCTACTTGGCTTCTACGCCAACCTGACCGCTATTTTGCTTCTACGCCTATATGTCAGCTATTGGGGTTATATGCCTATTGGGCTTCTACGCCTACTTGGCTTTTACGCCATCAGAACAGCTATTTGGTTTTTACGCCAACGAGACAGTTATTTGGCCTCTACGCCAATTATCTCTACACGAGGGGCAGTTACCTACGTGGCCTGTATGCCGTCATCTTCGCAGCAGTTATACGCATTATCTCTTAATGGGACATGCGTCACACACTTATTCGAAAGATCATTTATACGTGGGTAGCAGTTATGATAACCGTCGTAAAAGGTACGGTTATCTCCGCTGTTCAGTTTCTATGCCTATAAATAGAGACCCTCGTCCATGAAGGTCAAGGAGAAGATTATATAGAGGTCAGAAAGAAAGGTCAAAAAATTGAAGAGAGAAGAGCACAGACAGAGAGTAGTGATTGACGATTTTGGCATCGAGCATCCACTCCTTCTTGCAATTTTTGAAGTTTCTACTTCTTCTACA
This sequence comes from Iris macrosiphon, assembly GCA_036927795.1. Taxonomy (NCBI): domain Eukaryota; kingdom Viridiplantae; phylum Streptophyta; class Magnoliopsida; order Asparagales; family Iridaceae; genus Iris; species Iris macrosiphon. The sequence continues at coordinate 151,916,268 of JAYESA010000013.1, read as the reverse complement.
GCACTTCTTCATCATCGTGTGGTCCAAGGGATAAAGTGATCGACCGCAGATCAGACTCTTATAGCAATATTTATTCAGATTAAATTTTGTACTTAACATCCTCGTATAGGATTAATTGTACTTCTTGTTTGTAAACCTAAGAAAGGGTTTCATATAAACCTAGTTTTATTTCTTTCGTTTATTATCAAACACAACCGCGAGGGTAGCGAGCAGCGTGACACACTACCATAGTACGTGCTAGTTACTACGGCTTACCAGAGTGGTTATATCCCATACGCCAACTGATTGTCCTCCTATCTCATGATATTATGTGTCAAGTGTGTGTCAACATATATATAGTATATAATTTTGACTGAAAGAAAATACACATACAATGAATATATAAAAATATAATAAGCATGCAAAGTACTGTAAGCAATTTGGCAAGGTATCTTGCCTGGCAAGAAAGCTGCAAAGTGTAAACGTCTAGGCGTCAAGCACACAGGAGTAGAAATTATGGCCTCAGAATGAACATCTCCGGATGCTGAAATAAATATCACCAACGTTTTCAGAATAAGCGAGATAGCTAGAAAAAACTACCCTTTCTTCCAATTTGGACACAGGGGCAAAACGGTAATTTTGGGTCAAAGTGGGTCCACATGTAGCCCATTTTGCACTGAAATGCGTGCCAGGGGTAAATATCTCTAAATAGGACAAATTATAGGTCAAACCAATTTGAAACGTCAATACGAACTCAACAGTTTATCCAATTTTGGATTCCGGTGAGCCGAACACAAATTTACCGAAAAAGTCAACTATTGGGCCCGCAAATAGGCAGCTTGGTCAACTGTCTCAGAATCGTGTGAAACTTGGGTCACAAGACCAGCGTGATACCACGAATCAAATGGCGTAAGTTGTGTCATATTCTGACGAGCGTACACTAAATGGTACGATATTTTGCAAAAGTAACAATACTGGTCTTTTTACGAATACGGGGTGATTCTGACACGCACACACGTCCAAATCAGTTTTCACAAAAGCCCACACATCTAAAAGCAACTGGTATACGATGAGGTATTCCGTTTGGCGGGGCACACTCCGTATCACAAATTTTATCATTTTAAAATAAGTTTTTTTGAATTTTTAATCTAATTTAATTCTGCATATAACATCAAATAAAATAATATAATTAACAAAAAATAATTTCGGTTATATGGTCTTCATATAGAAAAAAGAAAATCTAAGTTTGGATCTCTGTGGTGGGAGATATGAGTCCTTAAACATGGGTCATCACAACAGATTTCTGCAGCGTAAAAGTTATAGTTTTTCTCCAACTTGGCATCAATTTTTCACCTAGGATTACGCGCTGATCGGTGGAACCTAATTAACAGAGTTGGAAGAGGGATAGGTCGTGAACATACCGGTGAAGACGGGGTCAAATTTGGTCGAGCGAGGAGGCAGAAATTAGCATGTGAAGGAGGGGTCTTCACTGTCAAATTCTGCTCGGACGCTGCTTGGGCGGACGGCGGCTGCGACGCCGCCTGCGGCGCTGCGGCTGAGGGGGTTCCGGGCGGTGGAGGTCGGTGCTCCGGTAGCGGCGGTCGGGGGAGAGATGAAAGCTAGGGTTAGGGTTTTACAAGAGGTGTTATAACCTATATATAGAGAGAGAGAGATCGAGAGAGAGGAAGCGGGGAGAGACTCACGCGGCTCACGGGTGAGGGGGCTCTGGGCCACGGGTGGGGGTTAGTTTTTAAGGGTGGGTAGTTTAAGGACTTAGTGTTAATTAGGATTAGGGTTTAGGATTTCTTTTTCTTTTCTTTTTCCTTTTTCTTTTTCTTTTCTATTCCTTTTTGTTTTATTACCAATATTACTATAATTATTATTAGAAATATTATTAACTATATATTATTATTATTATTGCTACTATTATTATTATTACTAACACTTATTATTATTATTATTATCAAAATTTTATTACTATTATTTAATAACTATTTATTATTAACGCATATATTTAAGGTATATAGAAAAATACATTTGTACTCAATTTAAATTCTAAAAAAAATTCTATCCTTCTTCAAAGATTCCTAAATTCAAAATAATAGTTTTTGTACAATAATTTTTAAATGATTAATTATCTAGGTACTTAAATCAATAAATCATATTTCTAATTAACTAGTAAATAATATAAATAAATTTAATAACTAATTAATCAAATAATTTTAAAAATATAGGATTTATATTCTACCCAACTTACAAAAAATTTGTCCTCAAAATTGACACCAGCCCATTTTCGTAATAATTCACTATAGCTATTAAACTTCACTGCTATCTAGCAGTGCTTCCTAAAAGTCATGGTCAATCATTCTACCACTATTCCATTATCCTCTAACTCGTCTATACTACCCAACTTACAGGAGTTCTACTAGTGGTCACAGTCTCTTGAGGCTATTGTCTAGGTGGTAGGACAAATTTATTCATTGGATCGAGAATTTTGGGATACCTGTCTGGAATCTCATAACCATGATTTTTCTTTGTAACCGTCAAGTATCGTAGTTTAATACTGTCATGCCACCTGACCAGTATGTCTGCAAATACTTTGACTACTCTACTATAATGGTCTAGCTGCAGTTGTCGCTACTTCGTCAGTGATTTATCATAGTCGTCAGTTCTTAACAAGTGTCTTCAACTCTTTCATAAGCTTAGTCTAAGTAAGTTTTTTTTAATATTTTTTTTGTGCAACAGTTAAGGTCTTGACTAACTTATAAAACTATTAGAAGTATAAACTAATTCAACAATCCAATAAATTTTTATTAGACTAAAGGATGCTATACATGGTTTTAAAATAAGAAAAGGATATAGATATTGCTATAGTGCATATACATAAGGGTTATCATTATGTACTCATCTTTTAGTTATTAATCATTTACTAAACCATTTATGTTTTTAACTAACAAAATAAGATTGAGGTTGAAGTAATTCAAACAATTCATAATGGCACGAAAGGATACGACTATGATAGGAAGAGTTAAGCACGAAATAAGGAATGGATATAGAAGAGAAGATGAGCCACCCCAAAGGGCGAGATGGTGATAGGGAAAGAATACTACTACTGCTACTCGCGTCATCTATTAGCATCGCGTGTATGCCATCTGGGTAGAATATCAATATATCCTCATAACTTCTAAACCACCATATATATAATTCTACGTCTACTATGCACCTAAGATCTTGTGTCATAAAGGGGGTCATGAGTATAAAACGACAAATATAGCTAAAGGTCGTACCTGTATCTACGACTTCCTGTGCCTGCGCACCCTTATTTGTCATCATGAGTGCTTGGCCTATGTGGTATATCTAGTACTATCCGTGTATCAAACTTATACTAAGCACGAACGTTCATCTTTCTGAAATAAGGGAAGACGAAAAACAATAATATAGAATTCAAGGAGGAGGTGATAGAATACAAGTACGGGATTCAAAGGGATTATAGAATTTGAAAGGGAGTTGCCAAGGCAGTTGTGGATTGAAATCTTATTTTGGTAAATTTCTATTCGCATGTTCACATCAGAATAGTTATGTACCTGACATGATATGCTCTGACCAGTCTAGAGGGCAAGTATATTCGTCCGACAAGTTGAGTCAACTATATCTCAATCCACATAAAGTAGTGATACGAAGAGTGAACCAAGCGCACTAAGGTTGATCAGACCATAATGCACTGATTCTAATTTAGACAATGTATTAGTGTAGGCCCCCAATAATACATATGTCACGAACAAGCTCAATAAAAGAATAAGCTTGCAAAACTAGGCTATAATAGTAGCATAAGTCGAGGTAGTACAAAAAAAAATAAGTACGCTTGATTATGATGGAGGAAGGTACAAAATAATTTAAGTTCATGTAAACACCCGTATTTTACAGTAATTAAAAATAAAATTTTGGAAATTTTCTGCTATTTTTAAATAATTAAATAAATGTTCTTCTGAATTAAATATTTTTATATAATAAAAAATAAGTACTAAAATATTATGAAAATAATATTTTGGGTGTAAAATAAAATATTAGACAGAGGATAATTTTTTTGGAATTTATTGGACCCCGGAACTATTTTTAAAGACCTAAAAATTAATGTTTTAATTAAACTCAAAATAAACTAGATTGAACCAACCGGTTCAACCCTAAACCGAATCCTGAACCGGACCGACCCAACTGAACCAATACCCAAACCCTAGCGGGTCAGGTCGGGTCTGAACCCAACCCGAAACCTACAATCCGTCTACCCAAACCCGCCCGCTACAGTACCTATCTTTAACCCGAGTCCCTCCGACTTCCCCCTCCGCCGTTACTCCTCCGCTCCAGCCGCGTCTCACCGCCTCCCCGACGCCGCCAACGCCCGCCAGCTTCTCCTCTCCCCGTCGTTTAACCTCCCCGCCGCATCACCTCCCCTCTCCACGGTGCCTCCAACCGCTAAAACACCCGCCTACCCGCCGCACCGACTTCCCTAGCCACCGCCCTAACCCTTCGTCTACCCGCAGCTCACCTCCCCACCGGCCGTCTTCTCACCTCCCTCAACGGCCAACCCGCCTTCCCCTATAAATCCCCCACCATATCATCGCCTCCACCTCCACTCTCCTTCGATCACCACTGATTCCCAACAGCAGCCCCCACTTCACCCCGCTGCTACCCCTATTTCACCACTGGCAACCACCACGGCCACCACTGCAACTCTCCACCATCAGAGCCCGACGTCCCCGGCCGACCTCAACCCAGCTGACTCTGGCGTATCTACCTCCTGCGAACACTGCAGCAACCCGAAGTGGCCGTCAACGTGCACCGTGCCACCTCGCGTGTAGGCGACGAACAGTCGTTACCGAGCCATCGTTCCGATTAGCATTTCTCTCTCATCGCTGCCCCTTTTTCTGTTCTTTTGCTGTGACGCGTACCCTGCGTGACCCACTCGAATCCCGTGCAACTCGTTCGGGGTATCGCGTCCTGTGGCGATCGCAAACTGCGACGCAAAATTAGAAAAATAATCACCTTGTTTCTAAAAATTCAAAAATTATCCCGAACTCTCCAGTTCGCGACCGTTTTGCGACCAACCTGTGAAATATTTTCAAAATCCATCTGAACAATTATTTATACCATATGACCTAGTTTTTAATCCTATTTTTAGTGTAATTTATTGAGCTGTAGATTGCATGTTATTCGAGGGTGAAAATGACCAAAATATTGGTTATTTAAATACCCTGATTTTCTCGAAACTGGATGCGCCCCGCTAAATGGGACGACTTGGCTATGTGCTGACTTCACCGAAAGGTGCACACCGTTAATACGGACGTGTGAGATTTTGTAGAAGTTAATTTGGATGTGCGTGCACACCAAAATTAACGCGTATCCGTCGACAACATCTCGTATCGGCCATATTCTAAAACTCGTTGTAACTTCGTGTACGCTCATCGTATCAAAATAAAACTTGCACCATCGGACTCGTAGCAATACGCTGGTCCTGTGACCCAAGTTTGGTTCGATTCTGAGAACGTTGATAAAATCCCGTATCGTGGGCCCCACGGCTCCACTTGACGGGCGATTTTGTGCTCGGCTCATCGGAATCCAGTTCTGGACATTCCGTTGGGTTCGTACCATCATTCTGGATTTGTGGACACTAAGTTTGACGAATTTGGAGAACACTATCTCTGGCACGTCTTTCGGTGCGAAGTGGGCCACATGTGGACCCCGCTTTGACCAGAAACTGTCACTTTTATCCCTGTGTCCAAATTGGACTTATGGACATACAATTCTAGCTATTTGATATCTTTTGAACCTGATGGTAATATTTATTACAGCATTCATAGGAGTACCTGCAGATTCTGTTGATACCGGAGCAGATGTTGGTATCCAAACCCCAGGCAAGTGTACCTTGCCAATCTTGCAGTAATTGCTACATGTTATTTCCTTGATTTATTTATATGTTGTATCTGTTCAACCTAGGACCGTGTGATATTACTTAACATCCGAATAATATTCGGGTGTCAACACCGTACGTAGAGTTGTGTAAAGTCATCTAGAGATGGATATCGAAACCCTATACATTCTCGTGCTTGCATCATCAAGTACATCATACCCAGGACACCTGACATTATTCATGAGACAGAATCTTCCTGAGATATTCATGGTGATTCTGTATAGGTTATAGGATTGATGACATAGATTTTATACTCATAGCTATCATATGACTTGCTGCATTAGATATGATCTTGCGTAACATGGACATGAGACGTTGTGGACATGAGACATGTGATTACATTGGGTGGGGAGAGACACACAGGCTACAAGCTAATTTTTATAAATATATTTATTATTGTGAGGCCGTAGACTCTATATCAGAGCTAGGCACATTATATGATATTACTGCTACCGGCTCTCCGACACAGAGCTTGTAGTGGTCTCAGCCTGAGTACTAGTGATGCTCTCACTTGCATTTCACATAAATGGTTACATAGTTTACCCTATTATTTTATTTATTATTGCACTGCATTTATTTTGGCTTGAGTTATTTTATACCTTGCTATGTCCCATGAGGACCTGAATTCCGGATTATGTCCCCAGGTTTAGCAGAGGAATTCTATCCCGAGGTATACGGGGCAGGAGCAGGAGCAAACACTGGAGCTAAACCGATTCCCGAGGACGAGGTGATGGCCGAGGATTTCTCCTGAGTATCTGTTATCTATACTCAGTTTTTGCTATTATTAGACTCTTTCATTCCTGGTCTGTTGAACCAGTGTATCAGACTTATTATCGGGTTGTTCCCCGATTTATTTTATTGAGACTTGATGATAGTTAAATTTGATTTTGCTGATATTGATCATATTTATCTTCCATGGATGAGATTAGATTATGACATATTTAGTAGACTTTTTATTTTGTTACAGCTTAAGTACACTTTGATGGGTCCATTAAATTGGGTTTGCCCATTAGAGTGTATTGCTGGCCATTGTCACGTGGCTAGTCCCTCGATGTTTTGGGACTGGGGTATGACAGTTCACCAAGAAGATCGGTGTTGTGCCTCTACAGTTGCCATGCTAACTTCTTGTCTAAGTCTATAGTCGACCAAATAGGGGTTTGGGCCTCTAAGTTCTACAGTCTGGGTAAACACTATCTTTTTGTGCAAGTCTATAGTTGGTGTCATTCAATTATACTTCATTAATGAGTCAAAAGGACTATGTGATACTAGGTTATGAGGCATACTACCAAACTTACAAGAATTTAACTAATAGTGTTATTGAACAATAGAGTGTATATACCTAGTACAAGTCATCTTCCTAACCCTTATCAAGCACGAAAGAAACGAGAAGATTGACGTTGAGAAGGGATCAAGCAAGATGCAATGCAAGCAATCAAATAAGAATGCGGAACGAAATCGAGGGAGGTGATAATTAAGTGGATGAGATCCTATATTCTAATCATATGCGCATGCTTGCTCGGTACAGTAACATAATTGAGACAATATGCTCTCGACCTGCATGGGCCACAACAAAAACATGTCACGCCCCAGTCCCAAAATACGTATGATTAGGAATACGTAAGCATGCCAGCCGTATATATATAGCAACTCCAATATATGGATATCATAATACATACGTACGCTGTAATATAAATATTAACTCACATGTGGTATATATATATATAGTCATAAGTCACAGAAATACTAATCTCATCCACATAAAGTATCAGTAAAGAAATAACTAAACTAGAATAATGAGTCAGAGTAACCCAAAAATAATAGTCGGGTGGAGACAAATCCACTACCAAAGACTATATCCAAAACTAAAATGAGAGAGAAGGGTAAATCTCCAATATAAAATAAGATGATGATAGAAGTATATCAGCTAAGAAGATCCATCGCTAGAGATAATCAATGATGCTCAGAAGGTAAGACCTCCTCGGCAAAGAATAATGCGTCAGGTCATGGCCCGTACTCCTACGGATACTCATGGTCGTCTATACCTGGCAAGGGACCAGGTCCTTAGAGGAACGTAACAAGATACATAGAAGCATGCCAATTTGAATACAATAAACATGCACAATAGACAGAAAATATATAAGTACGCTGTACAAGACAATCTATATGAATGCATAATGAGGACAACTTTTTGACGTATGGGCATGGGTAGGCTACTCGATCTAAATCTCACATCATACCTCGAGGGTAGCGACCAGCGCGATACCATAAATCGACATACCACGAGGGTAGCGACAAGCGCGATACACTACCGTAGTACGTACTAGTTACTACGGTTTACCAGAGTGGTTATAGCCCATACGCTACTGATTGTCCTCTCTCATGATACTATATGTCAAGTATGTGTCAACATTTATATAGTATATAATTTTGACTGAAAGAAAACACACATGCAATGAATGTATAGAAATATAATAAGCATGCAAAGTACTGTAAGCAATTTGGCAAAGTATTTTGCCTGGCAAGAAAGCTGTAAATTATAAACATCCAGGCGTCAAGCACACAAGAGTAGAAACTATGGCCTTAGAATGAACATCTCCGGATGCTGAAATAAACATCACCAACGTTACCAGAATAAGCGAGATAGCTAGAAAACACTACCCTTTCGTCAAATTTGGACAGGGGCAAAACGATAATTTTGGATCAAAGCGGGGTCCACAAGTGGCCTACTTTGCACCAAAATGCGTGTCGGGAGTAAAGGTCTCTAAATGGGACAAATTATAGGTTAAACCAATTCTAAACGTGAATACGAACTCAACGGTATATTCAATTTTGGATTCCGGTGAGCCGAACACAAATTCTCCCAAAAAGTCAACCGTGAGGCCCGCAAATAGGCGGCTTGGTCAACTGTCTCAGAATTGCATGAAACTTGGGTCACAGGACCAGCGTGGCACCACGAATCTAATGGCGCAAGTTTTATCGTATTCTGACTAGCGTACACTAAATGGTGTGATATTTTGCAAAAGTTGCGATACGGGGCCTTTTATGGATACGGGATGATTCTGACGCGCACAGACGTCCAAATTAGTTTTTGCGAAAGCTCATACGTCTGGACATACCATACGCGTCTTTCGGTACAACTGGTACGCGACGAGGCATTCCCGTTTTTCGGGGTACGTTCCGTATCACAAATTTTATCATTTTAAAAATAACTTTTTTTGAATTTTCAACCTAATTTAATTTTGCATATAACACCAAGTAAAATAATGTAATTGACAAAAAATAATTTTGTTTATATGGTCTTCATATAGCAAAAAGAAAATCTAAGTTTAGATCTCTATGGTAGGAGATATGAGTCCTTAAACATGGGTCATCACAATAAAGTTCTGCAGCTTAAAAGTTATGATTTTCCCCAATTTGGCATCGATTTTTCACCTAGGGTTATGATCTGATCAGTGGAACCTAATTAACAAAGTTGGAAGAGGGATAGGTCGTGAACATACCGGTGAAGACGGGATCGAATTTGGTCGAACGAGGAGGCAGAAATCAGCGTGTGAAGGAGGGGTCTTCACTGTCAAATTTTGCGCGGACGCTGCTCGGTCGGACGGCGGCTGCGACGTCGCCGGCGGCGCTGACGGCTGCGGGGGTTCCGGGCGATAGGGGTCGGCGCTCCGGTGGCGGTGGTCGGGGGAGAGATGAAAGCAAGGGTTAGGGTTTTACAAGAGGTGTTATAACCTATATATATATATATAGAGAGAGAGAGAGAGAGAGGGAGCGTGGAGAGACTCGCGCGGCTCGCGGGTGAGGGGCTCTGGGCCACGGGTGGGGGTTAGTTTTTAAGGGTGTGTAGTTTAAGGACTTAGTGTTAATTATGATTAGGGTTTAGGATTTCTTTTTCTTTTCTTTTTCTTTTTTCTTTTCTATTCCTTTTTGTTTTATTACCAATATTACTATAATTATTATTAGGAATATTATTAACTATATATTATTATTAATGCTACTATTATTATTATTACTTACACTTATTATTATTATTATTATCAAAATTTTATTACTATTATTTAATAACTATTTATTATTAACGTATATATTTAAGGTATATAGAAAAATGTATTTGTACTCAATTTAAATTCAAAAAAAAATCTATCCTTCTTCAAAGATTCCTAAATTCAAAATAATAGTTTTTGTACAACAATTTCTAAATAATTAATTATCTAGGTACTTAAATCATTAAATCATATTTCTAATTAACTACGAAATAATATAAATAAATTCAATAACTAATTAATTAAATAATATTTAAAATATGGGGTTTTACACTGGATTAGACCAAAAAAAACTATTATTGTACAAACACTGCCACATGTAAATTTATGTATTACAATTACATTCATTGTACAAACAAAAATCTCATAATCCCTAAAATTCAACATCAGACCAAAAAATGTCACAGAAACCCAAATCGATTTCTATTTCCTTAGATCTGGTCAAAAACCCTCAAAATCTCAATTGATCTATCAAGAACCGACAGATCCATCACATTCCCTCAAAATCGACTAAATCGAACAGATCCGATAAGCATTTGTACGAAATTGGAAGAAATTTAGAAAGATTGCAGTCGGCGGAGATCTGATAAAGAACGGAGAGAAGCACCACCACGAGAGAGTCTAGGAGAGAGCGGGAGAGACTCAAACTCTAGGTCAAATAAAGGAAGAGGCGGCAGGAAGGAATAGAGAGAGGAGATCGAGTGGGGAACTGTAGAATGGGGAGAGCAAAGAGTTTTAGAGGCGGTGGAGAGCGAGAGAGAGGAGTTGGTTTTATTTTTTTTCTTTTATATAGACTGAAGGGTAAAATAGTAATTGCACCTGAGTGACTGATTCGATTTTCGGTTCGGTTTGGATTTCTGAATCCAAAACCGAAATCCGACCCGATAACCGAAATTAATCAAATGATAAAACCGAAATCCGAACCGGTTGATTAAAACCGAACCGAATTTCAATTTCGGTCCGGTTCGGTTCGATTTTCGGTTAAAAACCGAGAATTGCTCACCCCTACGTCTATCCAGTAATTTGGAGCCTCGAGAGAAGTCCCAAAAATGAGGCCCTCATTATTTTTTATCATTTTAAATTCCAACAAATTTAATAAATCTAAAATGCAATATAATTAATCTTTGAATATACATAAATTATCATCAAGATACAATAAATTAAGCAACTTTAAGTTCTAAATTTTTCTAGGGTTTTATTTAATTTTTCTTCGGGTACGACCTGGACAAGTTTCGAAAATAAGACCTGCATTTCTCTATATAATTATTTTTTTGTAAATCCAAATTCCATCAAATCCAATAAATCCAAAATGCAATATAATTAGTTTTGAATACGCATAAATTTTTACCAAGATCCAATAAATTAAGTAACTCCAAATTCTAAATTTCTTCCAAGATTTTATATAATTATTCTCCAGACAGTCATGGGCTTCCCCAGACCCATACTTTTTTTTTGGCCTGGACTACTGCTTCAAAATAAAATAAAAATTAAGGCCCTCTTGGGGGAGGAGGTCCTAATTGGTTGTCTAGTCTACCTCCCCCTGGAGCCGACCATGCTATTCAACCATTTTCTCGGACTGTACTTATTAGCAAGGACAACATATGCTATATATAAATGGTAAGGGTTCCTGATACCAAGTTCCAGAGTGTCTGTTTGGTTTACATGGTTGGACAACATAATATAATTGACATTACGTTTTCAATCTAACTCGGATGTTTGGTTGGAATAAAAAAATTAGATGTAATGTAATCACGATTACAAATTTTATTACATTACATGAATTTCTTCCAAAATCAATTACGTAATAAAACATATGTAATTACGATTACATTACAACTTAAGTGGACGTTGGTAAGCGATAATATTTCATTTTTGCTCTCTTTTTTGTCGATTTTTGATTGTTTGGTCATTTTTCGTTTTTTTTCGTTTTTGAACATTTTTTGTCGTTTTTGTCACTTTTGTCGTTTTTGTTCGATTTTTATCATTCAGTTTTTTTTTGTCTTTTTCGATCATTTTGGTTATTTTATGTCAGTTTTTGATCGTTTTTGATAAAAAAATTCGTTTTTTTTTTATTACATGCTCTTTTTGTCATTTTTTTTTCTTGCTCTTTTTTTTTGGTTCGAATTTTGGTTCTTTCCTACTCGTTATTTTTGTTGTTTTTGATCATTTTTTTTGTCATTTTGGATTTTTTTTTCTTGCTTTGGGTCGAATTATTTTCTTTTTTGCCCTTTTTCTTTCGTTTTTGTCTTCTTTTTTGTGCACTATTAATCGAGTTTTGTCATTTTATTTTTTGTCAATTTTTTTGACGTTTTTCTCTTTCTTTTGTCTATTTATCGTTTGGGTCATTTTTGTCTTTATTTTGTCGTTTTTTGTCTTTTTTTCCTTTCTCTTTTTTTTGTGGTTTTTGTTCGTTCTTGTTCGTTTTTTTATCGTTTCGAGTCAATTTTTTTTCTCGTTTTTGATTTTTTTTTGTCGATTTTGATCGTTTTTGCCATTTTTTGTCATCTTGGGTCAGTTTTTAATTCTTTCGCTCGTTTCGTTTTTTATCCTTTTTTATTTTTTTTTGTTTTTTTTCTCGTTTTTGCTCATTCAGGGTCGATTTTTTTTTCTCGTTTTTATCATTTTTGTCGTATTGGGTAAAAAAAAAAAATTCTTTTTTGCTCTTTTTTTTTACCTTTTTGTCACTTTTGTACTTTTTTGTCGTTTTGGATCGATTTTTGTTCTTTTTGGTTCATTTCTTTTTTTTTTGTCGGTCTTTTTTGTTGTTTTTTGTTTAATCTTTTAGGTCGTATTTTATTTTTTTAATCTTTTTTTTTTGTTTTGATCAATTTTTTATCGTTTTTCAGTCGTTTTTGCTTTTTATCATTTTTGCTTGTTTTTGGTCTTTTTTGTTTTTGATCGTTATTTCATTATTGATCTTTTTCTCTTTTTTTGGTTGTATTTTGTGTTTTTGGTCATTTTTATCGTTTTTGGCCTTTTTTGTTTTTCGTCATTTCTTGTCCTTTTCTCGTTATTGGTCGTATTTTTCGTTTTTGGCTTTTTTAATTTTTTCTAATTTTTATCTTTTTTTTTTGTTCTTTTTGAACTTTTTTATTTTTGGTCGTTTTTTCATTTTTGGTCATTTTTTTATTTTTGAACTTTTTTTTTTGTTTGGTCGTTTTTTTGTTTTTGTTGTCTTTTCTTTTTTAGTAACTTTTTTCATTTTTTTTCGTTTTTTCATTTTTTTTCTTTTGTCATTATTGATCTTCTGAAAAAAAATTCATTTTTTGTCTTTTTTATTGTTTTTCCATTTTTTTTTCGTTTTGCCATTTTTTGTCTTTTTCATTTTGTTATTTTTTAAAAAAGGACAAAACTAATATTTTTTTCACTTCTTTATTTATTTATTTGTTTGTTTGTTTTTTAAAAATTTTCATTTATAAAATTTTCTTCTTTTTTGGAATTTTTTTTATTATTTTGTATTTTTTTAAAATTATTACATTTAGTGGCGAGGGGGTGCGGCTACGCCCCCTCAAATTTTAAGTTTTATTTTTTTAATAAGTTTATATATATATATATATACTTGTGCATGGGATGGTGGCGGGCAGGGCTCGAGTCTTAGGGCAGCAGGTTCGACTCTAGCACAGGGTATATATATATATATATATATATATATATATATATATATATATATATATATCAAGGATAATTAGATAGGTGCACGTAGTTTTTAACTTCAAAGTACTTGTTGATGTCATTAGGAATAACAATTTATTTCGAAGACGACGAAGATCTGATTTTTTTCTTCGACGATGATGGATTTGGAGATTCAAAAATGGGACATGATGTGGATGGGGTTTAAAAAAAAATCGGTCGGGTTCGGGATCGGGTTTGGGTATATACTCCCTATGCAGCTAAAACTCCAAGTCCGATTACTTATACACATATGTGCAACCCATTTATATTATTTAAACATTTAATATCTCTTTTAGTTACAAGCTTGCTACTCCATATATAAGATATTGAAATAAAAACGATTTTCTTTAAGGATATACTGTACAAATTAATTTGTAAACGAGAAGAGAGACGAGAAAATCCGTCCCCGACCATGGATGTCATGTTAAAAAATATATATAATATTTATGTTATATTAAAATATTTTAATTATGATTTGAATATATTTTAATTAGGATTTGTTATAGATATGTTTTTAAATTTATGGATTTTGATTTAATTAGTTGATAATATATGTACTTAGTTTAAATATAATTTAAATATTGAATAAATTTTAGGATTTTTGATATGTTAAGGTATTTAGGAGAATTTAAATTTTTTATTTTTTAACTATGTAAGGAGGTACGTACGCGGTTAGAAAGAAATTTAATTTTTTAATGGAGGATATACATGATACGGCTTGGACGGCCTATTCTTGAGCCGTTTCCAAACCGTATTATAATAGTAGAGATTATTATTTTAATAGTAAGTATCGTGTCCTCAGGACAAAAATTATAGCTGCGTCACTGATTACATTACAAACTAAATCACATTACATAGTAGACCAAACATATAAATGCAATTGATATTACATTACATGATTTGATTATGTGTTCTAACCAAACATGGTAATATAATTATAATTCTATTACATTACAAATCTAATTATATTATAAACCCAATTCCATTACGATTACGATTACGATTACAATTACATTAAACCAAACACAACCTAAGTTCCTTAAGTGATCAAATATTCCTAACTAATGTCATAGAGCATACCCTATAGCGCTCGTTGTATCAAATATATTTTGAAAACCATGATTTTGGTACGAGTTTTACACTAGAAATAGTAATATACGTCCATTCAGATATTGATGAACATCATGTTCGAGACTAACAGAGTCATATCACACAAATACAAAATAACACATGCATCAAGCTATGGAACTTATATTCTTTCCCCACTGCAATACTACTGAACATGATCAAGTTGCATCCCCTCTTTTACTTCACTCTTCTTCACTAACCCCAGATGCACCTGATACCAGCAGTGTGTTCAGTTCCTACTGCAACCATTGACAACATGCTACTATACCCCCATCTCTCGAGTGCACAGCAAATGCACTGCCCCCTCACTCTTATCACTAACATAGCTCTAAACACAACATCCTCAACCCCGCATAAGTAGGTATCACAAACTACACCAACACCCCAATGTAATGAACACACACACTAACAAGACCAAATGTCAAACACCTTGAGTGCATCACACTATCATACACAACAATACTTATGATACACCCTTCCAACATCACCAAACATCACCAAAATATAATGAACACAAATAATATTATACGAAATAATACTATAATTAAGTAAAATAGATCAATACAAATGAATATATTAAAAATTGACATATAGGAACACAAATACAAAGGAATTACCAATGCTACACTACCGTATCATGACATATCATGATACACACTTACCGTATCCAATTTTGGACACAAGGATACCGACAAACAACCAAATAGACATCCATGGCTCTCATGAGGATACAAAACACACACTCAATGGACACAATTGAGATTTTCTCCAAATTGAACCCCAAACAAACAATCCACATGACATAATCATAGATCTACCAAATCACACTTCTAACACATAGATCTATCCCTAAAGAGTTCATTAAAAGCTAATACTCCTACTAGAGGGTTGGATCTCCTAAGGAGAGGTCTCCTACATGATAATTAGAGATTCTAAACTATGGAAATGGTGGAAACCACAACTTACCAATGGAAATTGGATCCTCCTTCTAGATCTACGAATTGTTGGTGATGAAAGAAGAAGTAGCTCCAAACCTCCTTGCTAGTGCTCCTTCTTGTTCTCCCTAGTGCTCCCAAGCTTAGATCTTTCCTTGGAAGAAATTTGAAAAAGTTTCCATGGTGGAATTGGCTTGTCGAAGGAAATTAGGATTCGGAGAATGGTAGAGAACTTGGAGAAGATAAAGTGGGGTATTGTGGAAGAAAGAAAATGATGGAAAATAAAATTAAGAAGGCTTCGGGAAGAGGTTGGTCAGATAGGGATGGATTTGAGTTATTTACAAGTTTTTCATACTCCATTATTGAGTTAGATGGAAATGAATCAAATTTGTTAGGATGCCATCTAATTAATCTAGAGGAAATGTTCTATTCATGACAAATATGTGCTAATAAATTCTAACTATACACTTAATTAAATATTATGACAAAATTAACAAACACTAGTAAAATTATCAAAATATTTTTACTCATAATTTTAGGTAGTTACAAATTCACAATCCACTGATGAGTCCATATATTGACTCATGTCATAGGATAGAAAAAAAAAAAAAAATTAGTACAGCAGTTATAATTTCTTTGATTCTGTTAATTGATTGTCCAAGTCTGAAGCTTAGTGAGCAAATTTGTTTCATCATTTGGACCACCACATCTATGATGTATATCTTGCTGATTTGAGTTTTATAAGAAGGGACAAAAATTATACTAATTGTTGGAACCTAAGTTGCATAGAAATGGACACAAACATAGATTTAGATACTGACACAATGCATATTTGACGTACAAAATTTAGAAAATACCGGATACAAGTACAGTATGGTAATTGCTATATATGTATATGTATATGCTTGAAAAAGAATATCTAACTACATATTTTATACATTAGACATTCATGACACCTATATTTTTGCATGGTGAGTAGTAGCTAATTACCAAAAAAAGTCTAGAAAGGTTTGGCGCAAACAAACGTTACTTTCTCATATATCAAATATATGTTGGGAACGAAAGTACGGAAACCGTTCTCCAAATCAGAGAGTACCTGCGAGAGAACCGAGCAAAACACACAAACCAAAAACGCCAAACACAAATCGCAGACACAGAGATTTTTGACGTAGAAAACCCTTTCGAAAAAAACCACGGGACGATCGGAGACCAATCCTGAAAAGCCTCCACTAATGGAATAAGAAATACACCGACTCCTTACAAACTTCTCACCGATCCAAACGGATGACCACAACTCTTTTGGAACAGAAAATAGATTATAACCAAAAGACAACGAGAAATACCTGAAACTGATCTCCTTCTTCGAAACGGCCTCCAATCCTTATTTCTCCTCTCCAATGTTGCAATGACACTCTTGCCTCCTTTTCTTTCCTTGTTGCTATATTTATTTTTTAGAGAGAGATATATTTTAGGTCCAGGAGACACATATATAAAGCCTCAAACCCACAACTAGCATTCCTATTATAGATAGAAATATCCAATCCAAATCCAAATCCAAATCAATTGTCATATTCCTATTATATGTAGGAATATCCAATCCAAATCCATTGAGATATTCCTATTATATTTAGGAATATCCAAACCAAATAAATTGAAGTATTCCAATTATATGTAGAAATACTCAATTCTACTCTGGGATATTTTTCACATAGGTTAGGAACCCCACCCACTCCAACAAATCTCCTCCTTCACAACTTCGTGGAGGGGGTCGTCATCCCGACGATCCGCCTGCAGTATTCAAACTTTTCCCTTGATAGAACCTTTGTGAACATATCTGTTCCGTTGTTATCTGTATGAACCTTCTCAAGCGTCGCTTCCTTCTTGTCAACCATATTCCGTATCCCATGATACTGGATATCAATGTGCTTGGACCGGCTATGAAATATCTGGTTCTTCACAAGGTGAATAGCACTTTGACTATCGCAAAGCAAAGGATACTGCTCCTACTTTAGCCCAATTTCCTGCAGCAGCTTCTTCATCCACAACAACTCCTTGCAAGCCTCTATCGCCGCAATGTATTTTTCCTCTGTCGTCGATAAGGCAACATACTTCTGTAAATGTGACTGCCATGATACTTCTCCACCAGCAAACATTATCACATAGCCCAAAATCGATCGCCTCGTCTCTACATCTCCAACCATATCAGCGTCGGTATATCCAACCAGCTTTGGCTCGTCACCACCAAAT
Source organism: Iris macrosiphon (assembly GCA_036927795.1). Classification (NCBI taxonomy): domain Eukaryota; kingdom Viridiplantae; phylum Streptophyta; class Magnoliopsida; order Asparagales; family Iridaceae; genus Iris; species Iris macrosiphon. Next base: position 151,898,299 of record JAYESA010000013.1, on the reverse strand, counting down.
GAAAGTCTCCAATCGAAAGTACCCTGAAGATATCGTAGAATCCACTTGATCCCACTCCAATGTACCCTTCCAGGATTGGAAGTGTACCTGCTAACTGTGCCGACTGCGTGCGAAATGCGTGGCCTCGTACATACCATAGCATATATAAGACTCCCCACGGCTGAGGCATATGGAACTCGCTCCATATCTTCCTTCTCGTCCTCGATAGATGGACGGGTATCGGATCCTAAAACTTATCCTATTCTTATTGCAGGCCTGTTCGGTTCCTAAGTTGAAACCGAACAATTTTAGTCGTTGACCTGCATGGGCCACCACAAAAATCATGTCACGCCCCAGTCCCAAAATACCGAGGGACTGGACGCGTGATAATGGCCAGCAGCATGCACCGATGGACAAACCCAATTTAATGGTTCCATCGGGCATACTTAAGCTGTATTACATCAGTCAGGGTTTTACTATTCTCATCCACAGATATAAGATAGCAATAACATCCAAAAAGAAATATTAAACAACAATAGTCAAAGTAAATAAAATCGGAGAATAATCCGATATTAAGTCTGTTTACACAAGTTCACAAAGACAGGAAATAAAGAGTTCAGAAATAAAGTTTATTTGCCGAAAGACTGAGCAGGGCGAAGCAATTGTTCAAGAGAAGTCCTCAGCGATCACCTCGTCCTCAGGTTCAGGTACTGCTCCGAGTAATGCCCCTGTTCCGTACACCTCAGGGTAGATCTCGTCTGCTATAACTGGAGAACAAAACCAGGTCCTCAGCGGGACGTAACAAGGTACAGAAGAATACGAGCCATAATACAGTGAATGAACATGCAAGTCAATCAAAATGTTAAACACAAGAGAAGCACAATAAATTAATAAGTCTAAGACAGTGGCATGCCGATGTTGCTATCAAACAAATCCGGGTAAATAATTAAACCAGCTAAGTGATCATGCAATTTGAGAGTTATTATTCATACTCAGGCTGAGACTACTACAGGATCAGTGACAAGAAACCATAGCAGTGTTTTCTCGAAGGGCCAGTACAGGTGTCAAAGCTCTGTGTCAGAGACTAGGACACTTCCAGATAACCAGATATATATATAATATAATCAGCCTTGATATGGTAATACTCTCCCCACCCAATGAAATCTCACGTCACAGTTCTCAATGTTCATGTTACGCAAGATTAGAACTAATGCAGTCAGTCATTTATTAAGTTCTAAGAAAATAAGCTTAAATCATGAAATTTATATCCTATTATGAAACTCCTTGAAAATCAGGAAGATTCTATATCATGCTTTGTGTCAGGTGTCCTGGGTATAAAGTACTGGATAGGACAAGTACAACAGTCACAGAATTTAAGGCAAGAGAATCAAAATGAATCAATAAACTGCATTTATGGCAAGGTACACTTGCCTGGATTTCCTGTTCCAATTATATCTCTGGCAATTGCTGGATTTGCAAAGACTGCTCCTGTTGCTGAAACAAACATCACCATCAGATCCAGAACACTTCAATCAGCTAGGAACGACTGTCCTTGGGTCCAATTTGGAGACAAGGGCAAAAACGTCAATTTCGTGTCAAAGCGGGGTCCAAATGTGGGCCGCTTTGCACCGAAAAATGCGCCAGGGTCAAAGGTCTCAAAAATAGTCCAACTTAGTGTCAACAGGTCAGGAACGATGATACGAACCCAACGGAACTTTCAGAATTGGATTCCGATGAGCCGTTCTCAAAATCGCCCGTCGGGTGGAGCCTGTGGGGCCCACGACACACGATTTTGTCAACGTTCTCAGAATCGAACCAAACTTGACCCACAGGACCAGCGTATTGCTACGAGTCCGATGGCGCAAGTTTCGTCTCGATCTGACTTGTGTACACTAAGTTACAGCGAGAAACAGAAAGTACGGATACGGGGCGGTGTCCGCGGATACGCACTGATTCCGGTGTGCACGCACATCCGAATCAGCTTCTGCGAAAGCCCGCACGTCCGTATCAACGACGCTCACGTATCGGTGAAGACCGTACGCGACCAAGTCGTCCCGTTTGGCGGAGCGTACTCGATTCCGGGGTGAATCATGGTCTGGTTTTTTCTGTTTTTGGATCGCGGTGTGCGATCACCACAGGACGCGATGCCCCGAGCGGTTTATCCGGGCACCGAGAGGGTCATACAGGCTACGCGATACAATTTACGGAATTGAATTCCGAGCTACGAGTCAAAAGTTATGAATACCTGAAGTAGGTTCCAGAAAACTGAATCCTCGTGTCCTGAGTTGTGTCCGACACGAGTCCAAAACTAGGGTTTACTGTTTAGGGTTCCCATGTCCGCTGCTACGTGTCCGTGTCCTCTGTGTCATGGCTTGCCGGGGTGCTGGGACGACTCGCCGGACGGAGGCGGCGAGGTCAGGCGGAGCTCGAGGAGGGTGGCGGCGGAGGGGATTCAGGCGTAGGGAGGCAGAGAGGGGTTGTCAGCGGTCGGCCGGTGAGGCGGGAGGCTGTTCTGGACGGAGACAGCGGAGGAGGAAAGAGACGGCGTCGCTGCTGGCCGGAGGAGGCAGGGGCGAGGGCTGGAGGAGCTACGGCAGGGGCGGTTCGCCGGAGAAGACGGAGGAGGGGGAGGAATCAGGTGGCTAGGGCTCGGGTTTTATAGGTGGAAGAAGGAGGTGAAGCGGGCGGCCGGTGCGGAAGGGAAGAGGAGGAGTTGGGCGGGGATGCGAGCGGTCGGCGGCGGGTTCTGGAAGCACGAGGGGAACAGTCGGCGGCGCAACGGCCGGAAGCTGAAAAGTCGGGCGGAGAGCGGTTGGGGGAGAGGAGATGCGGGTCTCGGGCGGCTGCGGGTTCGGGTTCGGGTCTGTCGGACCCGACCCGACCCGGTATGGGAGCGGCTGGGCCGGGCTGGGCCGGAATTGGGTATTGGGCCGGATTTGATTTAAACAATTAATTAAATAATAATTAGAATAATTATAAAAACAGTTTTTTTTTTTTTTTTTTTTAGGTGATTAAAAATAGGTCCGGGGCCCAATAAATTCCCGGAAAATTACCATATGTCTAGTTTTTCATTTTACACCATAAAATATTATTTTTATAATATTTTAATATGAATTAATAACATTTAAAAATTCTTTAATAATTAAAGAACCTGACTTTAATTTTAGAAAATTCACAGAAATTCCAGAAAATGGTGAAGAATTCCAAATTTAAAATTTCTGAAAATCAGGGGGATTACATGGACATGAGACGTTATGGTCATGATATGCGTGATTACATTGGGTGGGAAGAGACACACATGCTACAGGCTGTTTCATATATATATATATATCCACTACTATTGTGAGGTTGTAGACTCTCCAGCAGAGCTAGACCCTTTACCTGTTATTACTGCTACCGGCTCCCCGACACATAGCTTGTAGCGGTCTCAGCCTGAGTTCTAGTGCTGCTCTCATATTGCATATCACTTAGCTGGTTACATAGTTTACCCAATTATTTATTGCTGTACTGCTTATTTATTTGGCTTGTATTTTCTGTACCTTGCTATGTCCCCTGAGGACCTGGAATGGATTATGTCCCCAGGTTTAGATGAGGAGCAGTACCCCGAGATATACGGGACAGGAACTGAAGCTATTACTAGACTTGATACTGGAGCAGAACCAATCCCTGAGCACGAGGTGACTGCTGAAGACTTTTCCTGAGTACCTGATTTCGTACTCAGTATTTACTTTATGTTTGACTCTTTTGTTCCTGGCCTATTGAGCCAGTGTATTCAGACTTATGTCGGATTGTTTCTCCGACCTACTTGTTGAGACTTGTTGCTACTTATTTCCATTTCATTATGCAGTTGATTATATTTATCTTTTATGGATGAGATTAGTGGTGGCATGTTGTCCTAGACCTTATTTTACAGCTTAAGTGCGCCCTGATGGTTCCATTAAATTGGGTTGTCCATCGGTGCGTGCTGCTGGCCATTGCCACGTGTCCAGTCCCTCGGTATTTTGGGACTGGGGCGTGACACTCATCATCATCCGGATCAGGAATAATTTATTTATCCTGGTCTTCTTCTCATACAAAGATTCCAGCTTATCCCACAGTGTCCTCGCGTGCTCAATACTGGCAACGTGGTTGTACACGTTATCTTCAACGAACTGCCTGATGTACCCACACACTTGTATATGCTCGAAATTCTAGTTCTCTTGGAATTTGTCATTGGGCCTCTCAGAAGCAAATACCGGCTGATGCAGCTTCTTGACAAATAACAGATCATTCTTCTTGCTCCTCCACTAGTGATAGTTTGTACCGTTCAGGCTTACCATCCGCATCGACTTCGCGTCCATTTCGCCTCTCTGATTTGCCTATCAACTCCTGACACTGTCCTGAAATTCTAGAACCTGGCTTTGATACCACTTTGTTGGGAACGAAAGTGAGAAAACTGTTTTTCAAACCAGAGAGTACCTGCAAGAGAACCGAGCAAAACACACAAACCAAAAATGTCAAACACAAATCGTAGACACAGAGATTTTTGACGTGGAAAATCCTTGCATGCAAAACCATGGGACGATCGAAATCCAACCCTGAAAAGCCTCCACTAATGGAATAAGAAATACACCGACTTCTTACAAACTTCTCACCGTTCCAAACGGATCACCACAACCCTTTTGGAACAGAAAATAGATTATACCCACGAAGAAGAAAGACAACGAGAAATGCCCGAAACTGATCTCCTTCTTCAAAATTGCCTCCAATCATTCTTTCTCCTCTCCAATGTTGCAATGACACTCTTGCCTCATTTTCTCTCCTTGTTGTTATAAAATTTTTTTTCTTAGAGAGAGAGATATTTTAGGGTCAGGAGACACCTATATATAGTCTCAAACCCACAACTAGCATTCCTATTAGGAATATCAAATCCAAATCCAAATCCAAATTCATTGACATATTCCTATTATATGTAGGAATATCCAATCCAAATCCATTGAGATATTACTATTATATTTAGGAATATCCAATCCAAATAAATTGAGGTATTTCTATTACATGTAGAAATACTCAATCCTACTTGAAAATATTTTTCACATAGGTTGAGAACTCCACCCACTCCAACAATATACAAAAAAATATACATATTAGACCATGTCTTTTTCTTCTCTTAAAAGTATAAACGATATCTCCCATGAGTGTCGAGGGAGTGTCATGACTTGTCAAATACGGGTATGGACACAAATATAGTCCTATGGAGTAGTATCCGTGGAACAATCACTCCTAAGGTTTCATCTTTTCTCTTTGGAACAATATTTAGTCCTAAAGTTATTTTATATCTAATTAAATCCTATATTCATCCATTTTTCTCGAATTGTACTAAGCAAGGACAACATGGCATATATAAATGGTAAAGGGGTCCTGATATAAGTTCCATGAGAAACTAAGTTCGTTAAGTGATCAAATATTCGTATTTAATGTCATAGAGCATATGATATGGCTCGTTGTATGACATACATTTCGAGAACCATGATTTTGATATGCAGAGTCTAAAAAAAATTAATATCATATTAATGACGCTAAGTTTAATTTAATTTTTTTATTTGCTATGACTATGTGTTAAAAAATATACCAAGTTAAAATTTTCAAGTTCCAACCTTATATCTATTTTACGCTAAGGCTATAGGTTTTTCGGATGTAAAAACTATTTTAACAAAACAAATTCAAATAATTTGCGTTAAAAAATTCAAAACCATATTTTATCCCAACGAACTTGTGTTTTACTTGCTAATTAAATTTTTGTTCAAGAATATATCGAATTATTTTTTGAAACATGTATTTTTTTTTTCTAGAAGAGGCTAAAGCTTTTTGGATATAAAAACTATTTAATAAAAAAATTGTTGTACAAGTATATCTCGATGTTGCTAATCAAATTATTCATTTAAAATTTAAAACGTTACATATGAAAAAAAAAAAATATTATAATAAAATAATAGATGTAAGGTATTGAACCTTATACCCCTCACACTTGGAAATTAAGCACTTTAACACTTGAGCTATATTCCTACATTGTCTTATTTAATTATTCGTTTTAAAATATTATAACAAAGAATTTCCAAAATTAAGAATCCTCAATATTAGAGTGTTTTGTTCGGTCGTTCCAGATGAACATGCTGAGGACCGACCCTGTTGGTATGAGGTTTACCCCTACTACGAATACTAATATGAGCCCGTTCAGATGATGAACACCGAGGCAATTTGAGACTAACAGAAACGCTTGATTATATAGTTTTCTTCTAATCACAAAATAACACAGGCATCAACATATGGAACTTATATTGATATAACTGGGAAGTAATTGCGTACCTAAATTAACAAGACAAGTTTCAGACACTAGGATTAGGATTAGGGTTGTAGCCAAGTTCATCATCCATATTTTAGGTTTTCATTGTCTCTAAACCTAAAAATTTGGCAAGATGTGCACCATCCATTGGACTAAAGATACTTAATATTCGTCTGAATCCTTAATATTGGAGTGGCAAAACCAAGAGACGCAAAAGCAGAGTATTTATTAAAACATCCATTACATAGTTCTGGAAAACTAGTGAGTTCTAAACAACAGACTAGACTAGAATAGAAAAAAAAAATCTCCTCCGCAAATTAGTCGGTGAATTGTGAGCATTGGATTGGTTTATCGGGGATATTATAAAAATAAATTGGTATGATATAGATTAAGATGGGATTCTTTGAATTGTATTAGGTTGTACAAACTTGAATAGGATTCGACAAAAGGATTTGGTTGGGATTTGGATTTGTTGGATAACTTTTGGATTCCAATTCAATTCAATTCACAGGTTATCGGTTAAGGAAGGAGAAAATGAACATGAGTTTTTGGCTATTTTTGAGTTGTAAATTTTATTTGTTTTATTATATTTCTATCTCTATCTTACTAGTAAATGCAAGTGCAACACAAGTAATTTTTTTTTCTAAAATTATTGTAAAATAGTTTAAATTTTTAAATATATTTTTATTATAATTTGTTATGAATTTATTTTTATTATTTTATAAAAAAATTAAAAAAGTTAGTCGTCTAAGCTATACGTATATCTTCGCGTAATTAAAAAAATTAAAAATAAATAAATTTCAACGATTGTTTAACTAAGTAATATTATATAACTATAATCAAACATCTTTTTTAGCACATGTGGTTAAGGTGTGAGAAATTCTCTTTGGTTGATCAAGTTCGATTTCCAACGTCATTTATAATAAATTTATTTTTTTTTTTTTATTTTTTTTTACATAATATTGACTTTTTTAAAATAAATAGTGGAGGATTTACAAACGGGTTAGACGATTCACTTTTGAGCCGTTTTGAATACTCATTATAAGAGTAGAGATTTGGCATTTTTTTTTTAGAGATAATTTGAGTTGCACCCTACTTTATTTATCCATATTCAAGGTGCACCATACACGTTTAACATAATATATGACGACCCCCACTTTTAACGAAAATCGTCTCCAAATAACGGTCAACTCATTTGACCAAATTTTTTAGAAAAAATACTCTCACTTCGTACACGGTAGAGGAGGGGGACTAGAAATAGGAAAGGGGTATTTCGGTCAAAAATTAACGGTCAACCCAGTTGACTGTTAGTTTCCGTTAAAAGTGGGGGCCATTATACATTTTGGTAATCGTATGGGGTGTAACTGAATTTTTTTTATTTTTTATTTTATTATATATATAGGATTATAAACTTAAATATGAACTCAAATTATAAACTTACAATAGGATTATGACATGTGGAGGATTTTTTCTATTAAGGTCCTTGAAATTTTAGTAACTTACAAAGACTACAAGAAAAATGATCATTTACGACGCACAAAACATGCCGTAAAAGGCCATGCAGTAAATGACCATATTATTTACAATGTACATTTGAACGCTGTAAATGACCCCCTCTATCTTTTTTATAATGCACATGTGGAGGCTGTAATTGACCCTCTCCATATTTTTTACAACGCTCATTTGAACGCTGTAAATGTCTCTCTCCTTCTTTTTTACAACATACATTCGAATTCTGTAAATGATCCTCTCCAACTTTTTTCAATTTATATGCATATGATTAATAACTATAGTAGAAACCAAGTTATAACCATTTTATCTTTTATTACTAAATTAATTTACACATATACTATAAACATTAAATTATTTATTAGATTACATAATTTCATATTCAAAATATGTAATTGTAATTATGTAACAGAACACTCCAACAGCAAAATTCATCAACCGAAGACGGAAGTAGAGAAAAATTCACCAACAGCAAAACTCGATGACATAGTTACATCAAATCAAAATCCTCTTGTACAGAGAACCGCGCCCTCATCAAAAATCGATACATCAAATTAAAATTCGGATTATATGGCGGAGTATCTCTCTAGTATAGCTTAAGCAAAAACTCCAACACAAATTAGATGGGACAACATGAGGAGTCTTAGTTCCTTCTTCTTTTAAGCTGCTACTGGATTTGGAGTATCGGCTCCTTCTATTGCAACTTCTTCTTGTTCAATTCTTCTTTGAGTGACTGCTTAAATGAAAATTTGTTCTTAATGAACTCAAAAATCTCCACACAGATTCTACATGTAACTAGTTAAATGCTGTTAGCTTTGCTTGAGCAAAAGCTTAATTTTCTTCTTTCCTTTAGTCCCACATCGGATGGACCAACTCCTCCTTGTGTGTATATATTAGTTCCTCTTCATTGCTTTCTTAAAGATGTTGTGTGGGAAACCCCTTGGGCCACACATGTGTGTTGTTGCCCGGCCTGGCTCGATTCGGTTCGCGTAACGGGTGCGGGTACTTGCCCACACCTACGTGCGCCGAATGTCTTTTTTGCTCCTCTTTATTTTTTGAACCGTTCAAATTTTAAATGTTGCTCCTTTTGACAGCCTTTCTCCCACTGCCCTATTAATGAGCCATTAAGTACCCTGTTTGTGGCTTTGTATTGGCTTCAGCCTATTTATTTGGTCTCCTTCTCCTTTATTTTTTACACAGAAAATAATCCTACGTCAAAACTCTCTTTCATTCCTCTCTCAAACCACATTCGAATCTCCAAATCCTTGCTCTGGGCAGAGCTAAGTTCGGTCTCTCTCTCCGAGTTGTGTGCGACGAAGAGAACCCGGTAGTCAGGGAGTTTTACCACTAAGGAGCTTCCGAGAAACGTCTGCACATAGACCTCGGATAAACTCTTAGGGCAGTGCTTCGTGCACGACTTCCCCGGAGGCCGGTAACAATTCAATTTTTAGTTTCTTTGTTCTCTTATAAATCTCTGGAAAATAATACATATTTTGTTATCAGAATTTGTAACAATCTAAGAGTTTATCCTTTTAGCTACTTCTTATAATTTTTCAAAACATATTTCTGGCTACTGCTGCTTATTACAACAAGAACGAATTGTGATTACTGTAGGTACATATATAAAAGTTTTTGCTTTGCAAACAAAAGAATAAAACAAACTACTTGTTACCAAATATAAAAGCATATTTTCTACCAAATTTGTTTACCGTAATATCACTTGTTGTGCCAAATAGTTGTTCACGTTTTAATACTGTAGCATATCTGTTAACACTAGCATATTTGATTGTTAGCGAATTATTTATAACCTCCTAACATACTATAGTACATTTTGCTACATACCAAATAAACTATAATGTTGTCATTCTAAATAAATACTTGTCAAAATTGATTTTTTGCACTTTCCAATTTTGCTACATATCAATTTTTGTAACAAAAAATTCTTGTAGCAAATAGTTAACCATGTTTATTACTTGCTGTTAAAATAGTACTGTAGCAATTTAGTACATATTAATTGCTGGTAGCAAACTGATATAAATATAAAGTTACTATAGCAAGTTTAATTTTTAATTGTATTGCCAAAGCAAGAGTAGTATTAATTTGTATTGCCAAAGTAAGAGTAGTATCTGATATAAATATAATGTTTATTACCATGGTTGTGTATTAACATAACAAATTGTGTTGTTGGCTCACTCTATTTGGCATATTGTTAATTCCAATTCCTTTAAACATTTAGGTCAAAGTAAATAATTAAAGTGAAACTGCAAATCTCTTTGAGTTTGGATTCTAAAAGTAAAGATCAATTTGGGAATAAGCCAAAATGGTCCTTCTGTCAACCGGGTGTAAATAGCCCTAAGCGACACGGTATTTAAGTGTCTTCGGACCACCGCTAGCTGGGAACCGGTCCCTACAGCTAACTCAAATCAATCTACACTTGATAGACTCAAGACTTTAAGATTGATTAGCAAAATCACTTGAACTATTATTCTAAATTAATGGACATTGTTATTGAGTAATTTCGTATCTTTCAGACTTTCCTCATTTGCAACCATGACTGCCAAGGATGAGACTTTTACTGCTAAACCTGCAAACTTCAACGGGACTTTCTTTAAGAGATGGCAAAGTCATATGAAATTTTGGCTCACTACCTTAGGATTAATCTCAGCCATTGATGGTTCTTCAAATGAAATTTTGGCTCACTACCTTAGGATTAATCTCAGCCATTGATGGTTCTACACCAATCACAAATGACTCTGATGACACTGAGTTTGACATAGGTGTATCCAAGTCCTCTAGTTCTTCTAGACCCAAGACCCCTAAGGATATAGACTACTATTGCTTCCATAGAATTCTAAGTGCTTTGTCTGAATCACTATATGACATATTCTTTTAATACAAAAGTGGAAAAGAACTTTGTGATGCCCTATAAGATGAATATAGCTGTGATGATGCTGGAATTGAAAGATTCAATTCCTCCTCATTCAACAGATACTTTATGGTAGATAACAAACCTATAAATGACCAAATACATGAATTTCAAGAATACCTTAGGCATATTCAAGCCAAAGGCACTTTCTTCTCTACTGAGTATAAAAGAGCCTGCTTAATAGACAAGCTTCCTCCTTCTTGATCTGATGTCAAGAAAGACCTCATTCATACTCAGAATAACCTTACCTTTGCTCAAGTCCTAAAGAAAATTAGAACAGAAGAACAAATTAGGCTAAGGTCTAACCCTAAGTCTGAGTCTAAAGCTAAGGTAAACCTTGTAGAATCCCAAGGTAAACCCAAGCCACATCATCACCACAAACCCAAAAGGAACCTCTTCAAGAAGAAGCATAACCCTCAGCCTCACCACCAAAACCATCACCACCATAAACCAAGAACCTTTGGTCAAACTCAGGATTAGAAGAGATTTTGTTTTGTGTGTGGTAAAATAAACCATATAGCCACCAACTGTTCCATAGGAAGAAGGAAGCTGTCCAGACCTCTTTCAAAGAGAAACGTCCTACCAAACCAGAAGCAAACATGCTTCTCAACGGCTCTTCTAGTTCCTTCAGGTCTGTAAGCTATCAACCCTTAGTCAACATTTCTTACCATTCTGACGATTGGTGGTTGGATTCTGGAGCTAATGTTCATGTTTCCTATGATCGCTCCTATTTTTTAAACTATCAGGAATCCGGTGGAGGAGGTGTAACTTTAGGAGATGGCTCAACGGCACAGATAATAGGAAGAGAAAGAATAGATCTAAAGATGACATCAGAAAAAATTCTGACTCTTCATGATGTGTTACATGTGTCGTCTATCAGAAGAAATTTAGTTAGTGGGTCTCTCCTTGTAACTTCAGGGTACAAGATTGTTATGGAAGCAAATAAAGTAGTATTTTCTAAAAATGACTCCTTTATTAGAAAATGATTTGTAAGAGATGGACTTTTTATTTTGAGTACCGAGAATAAAATTTCAGATCCTTCCTTTGTTGTTTCAAATGTAGAATCCTCAAATGTGTGGCACAGTAGATTAGGTCATGTGAATCTAGGTTCCTTAAGAAGGATGATGAACTTAGATCTTATTCCTAAGACTCCAATAGATGATAAACATAAGTATCAGATCTGTGTTCAAGTCAAACATACTAAGCTACCTTTCAAATCTGTAGAAATGAACTCTGACCTTCTAGAGCTAATTCATAATGATGTGTGTGACTCAAATAGGGTTTTGACCCGAGGTGGTAGAAAATATTTTATTACCTTTATAGATGATCATTCAAAGTATTGTTATACATATCTTCTCAAAACCAAAGATGAAGTTCTAGACAGATTTAAGGTCTATAAATCTGAAGCTGAGAACCAGTTAGAGAGAAAGATTAAGATTCTTAGATCAGATCGTGGTGGAGAGTATACATCAAATGATATGACCAATTTTTGCGAAGAACACAGAATAATCCATGAGATAACTGCTCCATATTCACCACAGTCCAACGGAGTTGCTGAAAGGAAGAATCGCACTCTGTTAGACATGGTGAATGCCATGCTCCTCAGCTCAGGTGCTCCCAATAATTTGTGGGGAGAAGCATTATTATCGGCCTGTTACATCCTTAATAGGATTTCTAGTAAGTCTAATGATAAGACTCCCTATGAATTATGGAAAGGTAGAGCTCCTAGGATCCATTATCTCAAAGTTTGGGGATGTTTGGCTAAAGTAGGAATTCCTTAACCTAAAAAGAGAAAGATTGAACCTAAGACTGTAGATGCTGTATTCATAGGATATGCCTTAGATAGCAATGCCAATAGATTTTTTGTTACTCACTCAGAAGTAAATAAAATCTCTAACAATACTATTATAGAAGCAAGAGATGCAGTTTACTTTGAGAATATATATTCCTTTAAAGATAGAATTTCTTCCTCTTCCTCCATCTCGTCTCTTGCTCCGTCCACTAGCTCTCATGTTCAAATATCTAGTTCACAACCCGAACAAAATATAGAACCTAGAAGGAGTAAAAGAGAAAGAATTGAAAGGAACTTAGGAGAAGGTTTCTTCACCTTTTTGATAGAGGGTGATCCCTCAACTTATGAAGAAGCAATATCTTCTCCTGATGCCCCCTTCTGAAAAAAAGCCATTAACAGTGAGTATAACTCCATCATGGAGAATAATACTTGGTTTCTAGTAGACCTACCTTTAGGCAGTAAACCCATAGGTTTTAAGTGGATATTCAAAAAGAAACTTAGAGCCGATGGTACCATAGAAAAATACAAGGCTAGATTAGTAGCCAAAGGTTTTACCCAGAAAAAAGGACTAGATTATTTTGATACATACTCTCCTGTAACTAGAATCACCTCTATTAGAACCTTTCTAGCCTTAGCATCCATTCATAATATGATAATCCATCAAATGGATGTAAAGACAACATTTCTAAATGGGGACCTAGAGGAAAAAATCTACATAGAGCAACCTGAAGGTTTCATTGCTAAAGGCCAAGAAAAGAAAGTTTGCATATTAGTTAAATCTCTTTATGGCCTAAAACAAGCTCCCAAACAATGACACAACAAACTTGACGTAGTCATCTTAGAATATGGTTTCGTGCCAAATGAGTATGACAAATGTATATACTCCAAAAATTTAGATGAAAGTTGTGTCATCTTATGTTTGTATGTAGATAAAATCCTTATTTTTGGATCATCACTAGAATTGATTACTAATACCAAGGACTTCTTATCTAGCCAGTTTGATATGAAAGATCTAGGTGAAGCCAACTTGATTCTAGGCATACAACTGTCCAAGTACAAGGAGAGCTATACTCTATCCTTAGCACACTCTATCGAAAAAATGCTATAAAAATTTGAGTTTTTTGATAAGGAACCTGCCCTTACCCCTTATGACAGTAGTGTTGTTCTAAAGAAGAATGGGGGTTCTCCTATAGAACAACATAGATATTTTTAGATGATAGGTTCTCTCATATATATATCAAACCAGACCAGACCTGATATTGCATTTGCTATTGGGAGACTAAGTAAATATACTAGTAACCCAAATCAGTTACACTAGATTGCATTAGAAAGAGTATTTAGATATCTTAGGGGTACTCTAGATTATATGTTGCACTATACTAGACACCCTGATATCATAGAAGGTTATTCAGATGCAAACTGGGTAACTGACTCACATTATGTAAAATCCACTACTGGATATATTTTTACTCTAGGAGGAGCTGCAATCTCCTGGAGCTCATATAAACAAACTATCATTGCTAGGAATACAATGGACTCTGAAATGATAGCCTTGGATACTACATGTACAGAAGTCGAATGGCTAAGAAACCTTATTATGCATATACCTGTTTCTATTAATCATGTTCCTATAATTTCTATAAAATGTGATAATAAATCTGTTATGGAACTACTAAAGCATAATTCTGTGAATGCTAAGATGAACAGGCACCTGCAGCTGCGCTTCAAGTCTATAAAGAGCCTATTGGGCAAATATGTGGTTCTTGACTATATAAAGTCAGAAAAGAATCTTGCAGACCACTTGACGAAGGGTCTGTCTAGGACTTTGATCCTAGAATCATCGAGGGAGATGGGGTTAAGCCCATAAGTAAAGTCACCAGCAGTGGCAACCCAACCGAGTCTGACTGGAGATCCCAAGAAGCCGGTTCAATGGGTAGGAACAAGCTGGACTTAGGTGACTTTTATGGAACACTGACCCAAGATTAAAATCTCATTATATATTGCCCAAGTGGCTGTACATGCGTACAATGATTCCCATCCCTATGGTGACAGTGTTCTTGAGTGATATGGTTAGGATGAGTTTTAAAAACTCTTAATAGGTCCAAGCTGATATACGAGGTTGAAACCTATCACCAACCCTTAAGGACTTACCTATATGAGAGGTCGTGAAGGCCGCGACTATGGGACAGGGCGATCCTAGACAACTCTCATAAATTTGGATTAGTGCGCATGGCCAACCAAAAGCGTACTATGTGTGCTATTTTCTGAATCTGGTGAAAGAAGTCTGATTTAAGGCATAGTCCATCAAGCACTTATTCAGACAAAGACAATAGTCACTAAGTGAGATTCAAGGCTGTAGTCCTTCTCATTTATGCATAGTATATGCCTGTCCAGACACTCTTCCTTTTAATTTCTTTGTCACTTTTATTCCGGAACTTGACCTTTTGGGGGGTGGGGGTGGGGGGTGGGGGGATTGTTAGCTTTGCTTGAGCAAAAGCTCAATTTCCTTCTTTCCTTTAGTCCCACATCGGATGGGCCAACCCCTCCTTGTGTGTATATATTAGTTCATCTTCATTGTTTTCTTAAAGATGTTGTGTGGGGAACCCCTTGGGCCACACGCGCGTGCCCCGCCGCCGCCCGGCCCGGCTCGACTCGGTTCGGTTCGGTTCGGCGCGCGTAACGGGTGCGGGTACGTGCTCACACCTGCGGGCGCCGAATGCCGATCGACTTTACTCTTCGGGTTCGGGCTGGGATCCAAAAAAATTTTTGTTCTCCTTTATTTTTTGAACCGTTCAAATTTTAAATGTTGAGACAGTGTCCAGATTCATTGAACCTTGTAACAGCTCTTTTTGACAGCCTTTCTCCCACGTTTTATTTGCTCCTTAAAGGCCTATTAATGAGCCATTAAGTACCATTTCTGTGGCTGTGTATTGGCTTCAGCCTATTTATTTGGTCTCCTTCTCCTTCATTTTTCACACAAAAAATAATCCTACGCCAAAACTCTTTTTCATTCCTCTCTCAAACCACATTCGAATCTCCAAATCCTTGCTCTGGGCAGAGCTAAGTTCGGTCTCTCTCTTCGAATTGTGTGCGACGAAGAGAACCCGGTAGTCAGGGAGTTTTACCACTAGGAGCTTCCGAGAAACGTCTGCACATAGACCTCGGATAAACTCTTAGGGCAGTGCTTCGTGCACGACTTCCCCGGAGGTCGGTAACAATTCAATTTTTAGTTTCTTTGTTCTCTTATAAATCTCTGAAGAATAATACATATTTTGTTATCAGAATTTGTAACAAATGTAACATACAGGCTTGCTTCAAATTAAAACATATACAGCTTGATCACTGCTACAAAGGGATGTACACATGTTCGATGGTTACTTCACCATAGTAGAAGAAGTCACAACAATCTCTCTGATCCGCCACCAAAGTGACACCATCCATGTGCCACTCCATCGAGTCGAGGGGGTCCACCTCCTCCTCGATAGCAGCCATCATGGAACAACCATCTAATTTGTGGTGGACAAAAGCACAGAGAACCCCTCCCTCAGCTGGATCCTCTTGTAGACGAGGAACCCACCGAAGACCACCTGATGCAGCAGCGCCACACTGACGAAGACAAGCCCCAACCTCCTCCCGAACTTCCTGGTCCGCTCGACGGTGGCGACTTCCCTGTGCGGAGAGGGGCGGTGGTGGCGGTGCGGTGGAGGACCAGTAATCACAAATAGGAAACATGAGTCAAAAACCACAAGTAGATATTCACTACTTTCAAATAACGGATAATCATGAACCATGATACGGATAAACACACAATACAAGAAAAATGGATTTTCTTTACGATTTTTTCCATCAAGAAAGAGTTTTCTTGACGGTTCTGGATCCGTCATCTGGGCACAGTCAAGCAAAGTCTTTATTTTTCTTGACGATTTTTTTTTCTTGACGGTTTTAAACCGTCAAGTAACAAGCCTTTCTTGACGGTTTCAACCAGTCGACCGTCAAGAATACTTAACCAAAAATCGTCAAGGTAACTAAAAACTTTTTTTGACTGTGACCTAGATGACGGGTAATGACCGTCAAGAAGACCCTTTCTTCACGAAAAAAAACGTCAAGAAAAATATTCCTTGATGTTTAAAAATCGTTATTAAAAACATTTCTGGATGTTTAAAAACCGTCAAAAATCATTAATTGATGTTCAAAAATTGTCAAAAAATGACATTTGTTGACGTTTTACAACCGTCAAGAGACCATATTTATAATAATATATTATGTATGCGTACATTTACTAGTTACCAAACAAACATAATATCAATATATTCCAAAATATTGCAAACATTAAAGAACTATAATACACAATTTTTATATTAACAAAAAAGGTGTTCGTACACCACAAACATCCAACGACATATCAAAATAACCAAAATATAAGTTTTTTTTACAATATCATAAACATCCTTAAGATAGTCAAACCGCTTCTCTTCACCATCATAATTCTTCTGAGTGCGTAACAATATGAACTTGAGGTAGTCTACTTGAGAAAGTCGAATAGCTTCTATTGCAATTTCGCCAGTGCCTCCTCTTCCACGTTGACATAGGCCAATAGTTCTAGCAGTTTAACTCAAACAAAACATAAGTGCAAGAAAATAAATTAGCTTTCCACAGAGATCTTATAATTTTGAATACAAAGAGTGAACCACAAGACTGCTTAACGATTATAAATAAAGAAAATTCGTAAGAGAACTAGTTAAATGAAGGTACATCATTCAGTGTATGAAAGTGGATAATAACACAAAGTAATATTTGTGTAGCACAAGCCCTGATTCCAATTATATATATATTCCCGTGCTTATTGATTTCTATGAGTTTACTAACATCCAGAAGCAGATGTTGTATTGGTTGTTGATTTGACCTACAAAATGGAAACAATATATAATACCATTGGCAAATATTTCATAAAAGACACAAGAAATATTTTAATAAGGACACCTTTCAGAATATTTTTGTATATGTCTGGTATCAGGTAAAGAAATTTTATGCACTTGTTAGTACATTATATCTATAATTCAGGTCTCAGCATGTGCAAGTGTACAAACACTTACATACAAACAAGAATATTTGAGTAAAGACATCAAGAGACACTTTAGCACTCACAATCACTTGTTAGAAAAGAAGTTTACCAAGTTTACAATGCCAGTCTGCTAATATACTTAATTCAATAGAACAATAGACATAAAAATTAAAAAATATTTGTATTAAATAATTAAATTATTACATACCTAAGGAATCATGATGAATATTCCCCGATTTTTTCCTATAATACTAATAAGTTGACAAAAAAGAAAGCAACATGAGAAGCCCAGTGTAGGCTCTCATCCTGACCGCAACCACCTGTGCCCCTACAACTATGGATATGGAACTATGAGGTTAGCTAGTGCTACTTTCTTTTACCTGTATCAAGTAAAGAAATTGTATTTCTATTTGGCAACTAAACAGCTCCTAACATGTTGACTGAGCTCTCATTAGTTAAAGAACTTTAATAAAGATCAAAAGTTCATTGACCTATAAAAGAGAACCACTTCATATCACATAAGAAACATCCTTTAGAACAAACTAAGTATTACTATATTAAAGGTAAAGACAATATTTTATCTGGTTTCTACACTTTTGTAACTAAAAGCATAATTTTCTGAGGGAGAAATGATGGGATTAAGAAGATTTAAGAAAATTATGTAATGTATAAGTAAATAAAATGCTACAACATGTCACAACTTTCAGAGTTACAAACACTTATAAGATAGTTATCATCAATAAAAAATAATACTATTTATTGTACAAAGCCAACTCAAATAAAATTTCAAAATTTAACTAAATTATCTAACTAAAGTCCAAACCTGGGACATGAAAAAAAAGAAGAAAAAAATAATCCGCAAAGGTGTAAGTGCTTAAATGTTGGCACGAAGTACTCTCATGTATTAGCTAGGACCTAAATCTTAGGAATCCATAGTACAACCTTGATTAGTTCGTAAGTAGAACCAGAATCCAACGTAAACTAGAAGTAAAAAAATATCAATTTCATTCTGATTATAGAATATCAATTAATAATAATATTAGAACTCCTGCTAGATGATAATAATTAGTTTTCATGAAAAAAATATAGAAGTAAGAAAAAAAGAAGGGAAAGAAGAAGGAAAGCGACTCTAGAGAAAGTAAGATAATCAAATACGAACTCACAACTTCAATGCTGGCTTTGAAGTTCAATAGGGATGGAATCTGGACAGGCAAGCTATCTTCATGGAACATCTTAAAAGTTGTAGATCTCATTATTATCTTTCCAAATAATTTTTGTGCTGAAAGTTATCGAACTTACTGCTGCACTAGTGGCTTCATGAAAGTTTTCCAATTTTTTTCTTCCTTGAGTTCGACATCATCATCTACACAACATAAGGTTTCATTACCAAAAAGATTTTGATATTCTCACAAATCCTAATTAAAAATATTGAGTTTCGAAGGATATTGAGTTATGGATCCATCATTTTAGCTTGGTGATATTAAGTAGGTTTGAGTAAGAAGGACAAATATGGTACCTTTTTCGAAGGATATTGAGTTTTGGATCCGTCAATTTGTTCTTATATCAAAAAAGGCTAAAAAGTAGACTAGAAAAAAAGGACAAAAGAATAGAAAAGAAAAGAAATAAAGGCTGAATGGGGGGGGGGGGAGACATATGTAGATATAACATTTGTTCCAGGAATGCTTGTTAAACTTTAGCTCTGGGACACCTTTATGAACCAAGAAGGGACCGAGTTCTTCTGCCTCTCTATAGCTAATGGAAGAACAACCAGGCCCTGCCATAATAAATGAACTCATAAATCTTGTATTCATAAAAAAATAGATGGTGCAAGCCATGAAACAGTAAACATATTCTTATTGCATCAAAAATAACAAAATAGAAGTAATGTTAACTGTACCTTCTAATATTAGAAATCTTATGATATTATCAAGGATACATGGATAATAAGGTATTCTTATATTTTTTATGTATGAACTATTCAAATACTAGAAGATTAATCAAATATGCATTAATTGCAAAAATATGATTAAATTTTACTCTATACGTGGAGATGAGTATGTACTGGGTATCATGAGAATTTCCAGGTGTTTGAGTGTAGAGATGGGGTTGGTATCATTATGCATGTGTTTGGGTCTCATATGTATCAATTGTTAGAGAGTGTGTTAAATGCATGTATTGTGATTTGGGAAGTGTATCAAGTGTATCAGAAATTGGTGTTTGTCTTGTCTTGTCTTCAAGTTTGACTCTTGTCTTCAAGTTTGACAACATCTGAAGCTCTCATTATCGTTCCATGGGAACTTAACCTAAGACTTCATTGTCTTTTCTTCCGTTTAAACTTTTTTCTCCTCAAATTACATCTTTCAAGAACCCCTAATTCATATTCCACTAAAATTTGACAATTCATATTTTTTGTTCTATTTTCGTCTTCTTGTCCCCATTGATTGCGAAAATGGCTATCTGAGATAAAACTCGTTGGATACTTGTAAAATAATTTGAATACTAAAAGCTATATTGTGTGTGTTGTGCATGCACACACACTCAGCCTAACGGCCACCTTTTTCTCTTTCCACTAAGTGACTTGCATGCAGTCAATCTTGCATTCGAGGAAAATTTATAGCTTACAATACACAAATACACATTTTGCTTAAGCTATCTCACTAAGGAATGTCTCCTTGTAAGAGTTCTTGCGAAACATGATTTCAATTTTAAGCCTTCAATTATGAATGTAATATGTGAATCCTACACTCACTTGTTTAATGATTCTAGACCACAACATTCAAGCAGCAGTCATAAATAATGTCCCTATGCACAATGATCAAGCAATGGATATTGGCAACTTGTCAGAATCTTCCGACTCAAACATGACATCATATATGGATAGTTTGTGCATCCTAGATGATCATACATGCTGGTCATAAGACATTATCCTGGGCTTAAATGTACAGTGCATACAGAGGTAGAGCTTATAAACCAAATTTAGATTGTTTGTGAGCCAATCATACGAAGGAAACTAGGCAGCACACCATACAGTTTCTTAACCTCAAAGCCAATAATAAAATAGAAACATGAAGTAGAAACATGAAATTGAGACATAAGTTAAATAAATTACCTTCCATAGCTTTAAGAACTGCAAGTTCTGCTTGTTCAGAACCTTGAAAACACAAAGCATGTCAAACTCTTTGGCAATGCATACATCAAATCAAATGGTATTGACAAATATATAACCAATTGAGCATTTCTTCACATAACTAGGAATCAAACCCAGAGTTATTGACCAACACAGATAATTTTCTTCTCGATTAGAGCAGCAAGAGTAAGTTAATTGAATCATTCCTCACCCATATACCATCACCATTTCCCTGCAAAAAAATACTGTAAATTAGCATTTGAACTCCACTGCCAGAAATACTTGTATATTTATTTTATCTTTATCAATCTCCGAGGAGAATTCGACACAACGAAGCCAACACACGAAAACTCATTTTACTCAAGAAAGAAATATTTGAGAGCAAGGAAGGAGGAAGGGCACTTACCGGATTTCCGAGGAGAAGCCAACGCACGAAGATGCTTGCTGCGACTCTAAGCAGATGGTGATGGTTCACTTCGGACGGAGAAGTCACCCGCCAAAGCGATGCCGGAAGATCTGAGAGCAACGCGAAGTGCAGACACGGCCATGCTCGTCGGAGATGGCACCGGGGTCGAGCCTCTGGTCGGAGGAAGGAAACCAAGGTGATCGCATTGGAATTTATTTGCGAAGCTTGCATCTCCTTGAACAGGGTGAACACCTCCTTCCTTCGTCCACACTGGACGTAGCCATCCAGTAAGGTGTTCCACGGTACAAGATCCCTCTCAGGTATTTCATCGAAGACCCTCCGTGCTTCCTCCAAAATTCCAAACTTGGAATAGCCCATGATTATGGTCATCCAAGAGACCACATTCCTGTTAGTCATCCCATCAAACAACACTAGGGCAGGCTCCAGACACCCTCACTTGACGTACATATCCATGAGGGAGTTGGTGAGAGGAACAGTTGAGTCTATCCTTTTTTACTATACAAAGCGATAAAATCTCCTTCCGAGGTCCAAGTCTTGCATCTGGGCACAACAAGAGATCATGGCTATCATCGTGACTTTGTCGGGCCTAACCTTCTCCCTAGCGGACTCGAGGACACCGGATCTGGTTGGAGAGCTCGTAATTTAAGTTATTTTTCCTATGCCGATTCAATTGGGGCTTCCTAGTAGCAGCAGCGCTCCATGGAAACAACCGTCAACAAAAGTCCTTATAATTTTTTTAATTACTAAAATAGCAGTTGCAGTATATGGAAAAAAAATTTACATGCATTATTTGACGGTTATAACCAAACCGTCAATAAATCAAGTAGATTTTCTTGACGGTTACTCTAAAATCGTCAAGTATTATGATCAAATTTTCTAAAATAACACAAAAGGGGTATTTTCTTGACGTATGTCTAACACCGTCAAGATAACGGCTTTCCTTGACGGGTTTGACCATATGTCAAGAAATTGACCATCAAGAAAGACCATTTTTCTTGTAGTGACATGTCACGAATACGAATAGTCTCGAATCACAACACGGAGCTCAATGAATCATGACACGATAACTCACATCACAAATCGGGCTCACGTACCAAAACTCGGATAATCATGATGTCACAACACACTTTTAATTCAATCATGAATTACAATAACCCATCCTTGTGCATAACATCATAGTGTCCAGACAACTAGTAAGAAAAAATAATTGGATTTCTCATGTAAATATAAATTCATAATTGTAAAGCACTCGCATGTCGTCCGGAGCCAGTGGTATAAGTCAAACATTGAAATAGAGTCCAAGTAAGCTATATTATGAGTTTACAGTCTCAATAGATAATTTAGAATCATAAACAATCTTAACTAACTCTATTTTAGGTTTCTAGGTCACTTCTAGGTCAATAGGGTAAAATAAGGTCAATACCTATTTTTAGGTTCTCAAATTAACTATATATTTGGCCTATATAATTATAATAGCTAATACTAGCTATTTTTAGGTTTTCTAGGTCAATACCCTATAGGTCTATCTAAACTCATATAAAATTAGAGATGTGGATCCCTCATATATATATATATATATATATATATATATATATATATATATATATATATATATATATATATATATATATATATGAGGGATCCACATCTCTAATTTTTTTGTATCCCTAAGCATCTTCATGTTATCAATCGTTGGATCTTGTTTAAGTCATCTAATCTTAACCATTTTTTTTCAACCATTCAAATCAATGGTTAAGATTAGATGACTTAAATAAGATCCAACGGTTGTAAACATGGGGATGCATAATAGGAGAATGTGGATCATATATATATATATATATATATATATATATATATATATATATATATATAATGGATGTGGTATCCCCAAGCATCCCCAAACTAGTTATAATATATATATATATATATATATATATAAAACCTAATACCTCACTATTATCTTAACTAATATCCATTACCTTGCACGTATCCTAAACATTTACCCCGTATCCAAGATCCTACCCCAAACTAGTTATAATACTTTGGTATTTTGGTATTCTATTTTATTGATACACTATAGGATACCACACTCTATACACTATGACCCAACACATCAAACACTAATCATACCCACCAATGCACATGTGAAACCCCAATTTTTAATAAACCGTATTAGTTATTTTTTTATTATTTTATTTTAATTAATTATTTTATTTATAGTAATTATGTACTAAATAGAGAAAATAGATTTTTTTTAATTTTTATTTGAGGTGTTTGTGCATCTAGGAAATTTTTGGAGCCATTATAAATTTTTCCTAATTTATTTCATGTAGGAGACCCTGTGGACAGTTGCTAGCTTAATGGTGTGCACAAATATAATTTTCTAGAATTTTTTAGGTATATCTATGTATATATATAATTATATATATATATATATGTATATATATTGTTAATTAGAATAAGAATAAGAATAAGAAAAAGAAAAAGAAAAAGAAAAGAAAGGATAATGGGTTTGGATCCTTAATGGATCCAAACCCAAACCCATAAACTAATCCAACCCGCCCAAACATAAAATTTAGAAACAGCAGTAGCTAAAACTAGCAAAGAAAGGAAGAAAGAAGAACAAGAAAAACAGCAGCAAGCAGCGGTTTGGGTTTCAACCCCCCCTCACGCACACAGTTTCTGTCACGCCCCGATCTCCCGCAAGCAAATCGGCCGTTCCCGCTAGGCGAGAATCACCACGCCAGCGCTCCCGCGGAATAATCGCTTTGACCCATCCGAACGTGATGCCGCACGAGCGTGAGCCACGCCCGTGCAAGGCCGTGGTCCATTGGCTGGCGGTAAGAGTTCTAAGCCACAGAGTCGCACAGATTGTCCGAGTGCAGTGGAGTCATAAACGCATAGCGATTTGGTAACAGGTTCACTGAGTCGACAATATAGCGGAAACATTGAAACACAAGTTGAAGTAAAGCAACTCTTTTATTGATATAAACAAGTGTTACAGGCGGCGTATAGCCGAGATTACAAGTCGCTCAGGCCTCTCTCTCTGAAACATAAAGCGTGCCAAGTGGCTACAATTATGGAATGATTGTACATGCGATGATCAGACGATGTTCATGTATGTTCAGGTATGTTCACAACATTATGTCTTATATATGTGCTTCAATTCCGGACGCACCGCTGCTTCGGAGTGATCTTCACGCCTTAGCACGCACGAAGGAAGCATCCGCACCGAACGTGGTTCTCCCGCACCCTGCATACAAACTGGTGGATTATCAGTACATTGAATGCACTGGTGGGGAAGCTACTCGCCCGCTCAACAAATCCAAACACGTAATACAGGTTCCGTGCACCAACTATTAAGTTGTCTTTCTAGTTGCCTTAGGATCAGTTTCATGCAAATATTGAATAGCCTAACTCGTGTGGCAGTACGCTGTGCAACATGAGAGGAAACACGACGAGACTTACCAACTTACCATTTGTCCTTCCCTATCCAAGGCAAACATTAACAATTTAAGAATGGGCAAGAATAACCATTCAAGAGGCATAGCATATGCAAACACGAGGGTCGTTATAACATGATCGTTCAGGTGTTCAGTTGTTTCTTGATGCGATGCAATGACTCGCACGCGGATAGCCGCTAAGCGAGGATGACTTATCTATATGAACAGAAGTCGCTGGCATAGCCATAAAGGACCATTTGTAGTCTCAGGGTCGAGGATGAAGTGCAAGCAATAGAAACGATGGGCATTGCACTTATTCCGCCGAAACAGACGACTACCGTTTGTAGTCTCAGGGTCGAGGATGAAGTACAAGCAACAGAAACGATAGGCATTGCACTTATCCCGCCGAAACAGACGACTACCAGAAGTTCCGTCTAGACCGGGTCGGCCCCAGTACCCCGGTGACCGCCCGCGGAACGAGATCCAAAGATCACCTTTTACAAGTTGTCTGCGACATGCAGGACAGGGTCTCGGTCAAGTACAAAAACAAGTTCGAGGCAAAATATATATATATGGAACAAGTCCAGTATGGAACGAGTTTGAGGCAGAATATATATATAGAACTTGTTGAGGCAGGATTCAGTAGTTTGCTCCTCGAGCTGTGATTCAGGGATTCATTCATTCATGGTGCAAATTCCCTGGTTCAGAAATTGCCTTGGTGACCTAACAGTCCCGGATACTTGCAGGTTCATTCAGGCACGGAACGACTACTTAGTAGTCTCTCGGGATTTGGATGAAAATAAGGCAACATACAAGCAGACAAGCATGCATTTGTATAATCACAACATTCACGTTAGCTCAGGCCCGAAGGTAAGCCGAGAGATGAAACCGTTTGGGGTCTTCCCGAGCGACACACTCTAGGGTAGCATGCGAGGGTCTGAACATATATAAAAGCAATGTTTCATTTCCATGTTCTAGCATGAGCAATACAAGTTGGGATTATTCCCTTAGCTAGGTGCGTTGGATTCTTATTAGCATGCAGGGTGTGAATCACCTAGCGACTAGCATGAACATTCCAGATTTTATGTGTGCTGGCTAAGCAAAGACAAGTTCACCGTAGCCACCAACCTTAGCGATGATTCGTCTCGGTAGAGAGATACGACAAGCGAGCCTCTGAAAGCCTAAGTTGAATTCCTCTAGGGACAAGTCTGGATATCCTTTACTTCTCGTTTGAGGCAAAGCGGGTCGGGACAGTTGCACTTTTGCCGTTTGAGTCGGTAGTCCGCTAGAACGGAACGGGGTGTTACATCCTACCCAACTCAGAAAAATTCTCGTCCTCGAGACTTACTGAGGACAAGCAGTACATTTCAATCAAGGCTGAGGCAAACCTATACAAGTCGTTGTACTTGTTTCATTTGGATATTCACTTGCACAAGCATCGAGATCGGCATATCGCTTAGTCTGGATCGTGCGCACTTTCGAAGTGCACTTCTAGCGTGAGCACGTCAACCAGCTTAGTGATAGCGAAGTCTTTGCACTCGAGTTTCACCTTTTCTTAAGTCTTGGATCGTGCACTAGTTCAAGGCGTCCCTCGAATAGATGCATTCAACCAAACTTAGAGTTAGTGAAATCGGACAAGCTACTAGCGATAATCTCAAGGGTTCGCACAGGTTGGCACAAAGGCCACTCGCAGCATAATAACATACAAGCAATCATATCATTCAAAATGTATTTTGAAAGTATTTAGACTTATTGTTGGAATATCGCATCGAGGCATTGAGAGAGAGCATGCACATAACCCACGAATGAGCTTTCAAAACTGTAATAATCGAATTGAAGTCCAAAGGCGTAGAAGCCAGGCTCTGATACCAACATGTCACGTCCCGATCTTCCGCAGGAAAATCGACCATTTCTGCTAGACGAGAATCACCACGCCAGCGCTCCCGCGGAACGATCGCTTCGACCCATCCGGACGTGATGCCGCACGAGCGTGAGCCACGCCCGTGCAAGGCCGTGGTCCATTGGCTGGCGGTAAGAGTTCTAAGCCACAGAGTCGCACAGATTGTTCGAGTGCAGTGGAGTCATAAACGCATAGCGATTTGGTAACAGGTTCACTGAGTCGACAATATAGCGGAAGCATTGAAACACAAGTTGAAGTAAAGCAACTCTTTTATTGATATAAACAAGTGTTACAGGCGGCGTATAGCCGAGATTACAAGTCGCTCAAGCCTCTCTCTCTGAAACATAAAGCATGCCAAGTGGCTACAATTGTGGAATGATTGTACAGGCGATGATCAGGCGATGTTCAGGTATGTTCAGGTATGCTCACAACATTATGTCTTATATATGTGCTTCAGTTTCGGACACACCGCTGCTTTGGAGTGATCTTCATGACTTAGCACGCACGAAGGAGGCATCCGCACCGAACGAGGTTCTCCCGCACCCTGCATACAAACTGGTGGATTATCAGTACATTGAATGCACTGGTGGGGAAGCTACTCGCCCGCTCGACAACTCCAAACACGTAATACAGGTTCCGTGCACCAACTATTAAGTTATCTTTCTAGTTGCCTTAGGATCAGTTTCATGCAAATATTGAATAGCCTAACTCGTGTGGCACTGTGCCGTGCAACATGAGAGAAAATACGGCGAGACTTACCAACTTACCATTTATCCTTCCCTGTCCAAGGCAAACATTAATAATTTAAGCACGGGCAAGAATAACCATTCAAGAGGCATAGCATATGCAAACACGAGGGTCGTTATAACATGATCGTTCAGGTGTTCAGTTGTTTCTTGATGCGATGCAATAACTCGTACGCGGATAGCCGCTAAGCGAGGATGACTTATCTATATGAACAGAAGTCGCTGGCATAGCCATAAAGGACCATTTGTAGTCTCAGGGTCGAGGATGAAGTACAAGCAATAGAAACGATGGGCATTGCACTTATCCCGTCGAAACAGACGACTACCATTTGTAGTCTTAGGGTCGAGGATGAAGTGCAAGCAACAGAAACGATAGGCATTACACTTATCCCGTCAAAACAGACGACTACCAGAAGTTTCGTCTAGACTGGGTCGGCCCCAGTGCCCCGGTGACCCCCCGCGGAACGAGATCCAAATATCACCTTTTACAAGTTGTCCGCGATATGCAGGTCAGGGTCTCGGCCAAGTACAGAAACAAGTTCGAGGCAGAATATATATATATGGAACAAGTCCGGTATGGAACGAGTTCGAGGCAGAATATATATATATAGAACTTGTTGAGGCAGGATTCAGTAGTTTTCTCCTCGAGCTGTGATTCAGGGATTCATTCATTCATGGTGCAAATTCCCTGGTTCAGAAATTGCCTTGGTGACCTAACGGTCCCGGATACTTGCAGGTTCATTCAGGCACGGAACGACTACTTAGTAGTCTCCCGGAGTTTGGATGAAAATAAGGCAACATACAAGCAGACAAGCATGCATTTGTATAATCACAACATTCACGTTAGCTCGGGCCCGAAGGTAAGCCGAGAGATGAAACCGTTTGGGGTCTTCTCGAGCAACACACTCTAGGGTAGCATGCGAGGGTCTGAACATATATAAAAGCAATATTTTATTTCCATGTTCTAGCATAAGCAATACAAGTTGGGATTATTCCCTTAGCTAGGTGCGTTGGATTCTTATTAGCATGCAGGGGGTGAATCACCTAGCGACTAGCATGAACATTCCAGATTTTATGTGTGCTGGCTAAGCAAAGACAAGTTCACCGTAGCTACCCACCTTAGCGATGATTCGCCTCGGTAGAGAGATACGACAAGCGAGCCTCTGAAAGCCTAAGTTGAATTCCTGTAGGGACAAGTCTGGATATCCTTTACTTCTCGTTTGAGGCAAAGCGGGTCGGGACAATTGCACTTTTGCCGTTTGAGTCGGTAGTCCACTAGAACGGAACGGGGTGTTACATCCTACCCAACCCAGTAAAATTCTCGTCCTCGAGACTTACTGAGGACAAGCAGTACGTTTCAATCAATTTTGATTTAACGATACAAGGCTGAGGCAAACCTATACAAGTCGTTGTACTTGTTTCATTGGGATATTCACTTACACAAGCATCGAGATCGGCATATCGCTTAGTCTAGATCGTGCGCACTTTCGAAGTGCACTTCTAGCGTGAGCACGTCAACCAGCTTAGTGATAGCGAAGTCTTTGCACTCGAGTTTCACCTTTTCTAAAGTCTTGGATCGTGCACTAGTTCAAGGCGTCCCTCGAATAGATGCATTCAACCAAACTTAGAGTTAGTGAAATCGGACAAGCTACTAGCGATAATCTCAAGGGTTCGCTCAGGTTGGCACAAAGGCCACTCGCAGCATAATAACATACAAGCAATCATATCATTCAAATCGCAAATTGAAAGTATTTAGACTTATTGTTGGAACATCGCATCGAGGCATTGAGAGAGAGCATGCACATAACCCACGAACGAGATTTCAAAACTGTAATAATCGAATTGAAGTCCAAAGACGTAGAAGCCAGGCTCTGATACCAACATGTCACGCCCCGATCTCCCGCAGGAAAATCGGCCGTTCCCGCTAGGCGACACGCCAGCGCTCCCGCTGAACGATCGCTTTGACCCATCCGGACGTGATGCCGCACGAGCGTGAGCCACGCTCGTGCAAGGCCGTGGTCCATTGGCTGGCGATAAGAGTTCTAAGCCACAGAGTCGCACAGATTGTCCGAGTGCAATGGAGTCATAAACGCATAGCGATTTGGTAACAGGTTCACTGAGTCGACAATATAGCGGAAGCATTGAAACACAAGTTGAAGTAAAGCAACTCTTTTATTGATATAAACAAGTGTTACAGGCGGCATATAGCCGAGATTACAAGTCGCTCAAGCCTCTCTCTCTGAAACATAAAGCATGCTAAGTGGCTACAATTATGGAATGATTGTACAGGCGATGATCAGACGATGTTCAGGTATGTTCAGGTATGCTCACAACATTATGTCTTATATATGTGCTTCAGTTCCGGACGCACCGCTGCTTCAGAGTGATCTTCACGCCTTAGCACGCACGAAGGACGCATCCGCACCGAACGAGGTTTTCACGCACCCTGCATACAAACTGGTGGATTATCAGTACATTGAATGCACTGGTGGGGAAGCTACTCGCCCACTCGACAAATCCAAACACGTAATACAGGTTCCGTGCACCAACTATTAAGTTATCTTTCTAGTTGCCTTAGGATCAGTTTCATGCAAATATTGAATAGCCTAACTCGTGTGGCAGTGCACCGTGCAACATGAGAGGAAACACGGCGAGACTTACCAACTTACCATTTGTCCTTCCCTGTCTAAGGCAAACATTAACAATTTAAGCACGGGCAAGAATAACCATTCAAGAGGCATAGCATATGCAAACACGAGGGTCGTTATAACATGATCGTTCAGGTGTTCAGTTGTTTCTTGATGCGATGCAATGACTCGTACGCGGATAGCCGCTAAGCGAGGATGACTTATCTATATGAACAGAAGTCGCTGGCATAGCCATAAAGGTCCATTTGTAGTCTCAGGGTCGAGGATGAAGTACAAGCAATAGAAACGATGGGCATTGTACTTATCCCGTCGAAACAGATGACTACCATTTGTAGTCTTAGGGTCGAGGATGAAGTGCAAGCAACAGAAATGATAGGCATTACACTTATCCCGTCGAAACAGACGACTACCAAAAGTTCCGTCTAGACCGGGTCGGCCCTAGTGCCCCGGTGACCGCCCGCGGAACGAGATCCAAAGATCACCTTTTACAAGTTGTCCGTGACATGCAGGTCAGGGTCTCGGCGAAGTACAGAAACAAGTTCGAGGCAGAATATATATATATGGAACAAGTCCGGTATGGAACGAGTTCGAGGTAGAATATATATATAGAACTTATTGAGGCAGGATTCAGTAGTTTGCTCCTCGAGCTGTGATTCAGGGATTCATTCATTCATGGTGCAAATTCCCTGGTTCAGAAATTGCCTTGGTGACCTAATGGTCCCGGATACTTGCAGGTTCATTCAGGTACAGAACGACTACTTAGTAGTCTCCCGGGGTTTGGATGAAAATAAGGCAACATACAAGCAGACAAGCATGTATTTGTATAATCACAACATTCACGTTAGCTCGGGCCCGAAGGTAAGCCGAGAGATGAAACTGTTTGGGGTCTTCCCGAGCGACACACTCTAGGGTAGCATGCGAGGGTCTGAACATATATAAAAGCAATATTTTATTTCCATGTTCTATCATGAGCAATACAAGTTGGGATTATTCCCTTAGCTAGGTGCGTTGGATCTTATTAGCATGCAGGGGGTGAATCACCTAGCGACTAGCATGAACATTCCAGAATTTATGTGTGATGGCTAAGCAAAGACAAGTTCACCGTAGCCACCCACCTTAGCAATGATTCACCTCGGTAGAGCGATACGACAAGCGAGCCTCTGAAAGCCTAAGCTGAATTCCTGTAGGGACAAGTCTGGATATCCTTTGCTTCTCGTTTGAGGCAAAGCGGGTCGGAACAGTTGCACTTTTGCCATTTGAGTCGGCAGTCCGCTAGAACGGAATGGGGTATTACAGTTTCAACACCCCCCACCGCCTCTATCTCCATATATATACTATTCCTAAAAACCCTAAAGTCCTAACCCAATCCTCCCTCTCCACCTCGGCGCTGCCGCCGTGCCACCGGAGCCTGCCGTCGACCTCCCCAGGCCCGCCGGCATGCGCCGGAGCCGACCGCACACCGCGACGCCGCGCGCGAGACAGAAACTGATGAACAGCGTACCTGTGTTCATGTCCCGTTTCCCATCTCCTCGCTCGACCAAACTCGACCCCGTCTTTGCTGGTATGATCCTCACCTATCCCCCTTCCATATTTGTATGTTAGTTTATCTCGAACAGCGTGCCAACCTAGGTAAAAATCGATGTCAAGTCGAAGAAAAATAACAACTTTCTAAATTCCAGAAATTATGTTACAACCACCCCTATTCTCGGACTCGTATCTCCCACCATAGAGATCTGAATCCAATTTTTCTTATTGGTATGCGAAGACCACTTAACCTAGTTTATTTTCTGTCAAATACAATATTTTAATTGTTGCTGTATGTTAAAATCAATCAGGTAGAAAAACCCAAAAACTTACTTTTTTCCAAATTCCAAAAATTGTGAAACGGAGCACGCCCCGCCAAACGGGACCGTCCCGCTGTGTACCAAGTGTACCAAAAAATGCACATAGTATACCCGGACTTGTCAGAATTTGCGGAAACTGATTTGGACGCTTGTGCTCATCGGAATCAGCCGGTATCCGCAGCAAATTCCCAATGTCGCGACTTTTAAAAAAGTTATGCGCATTTTGTGCACGCTCGTCAGAATACGACGAAACTTGTGCCAATAGACTTGTGGTATCGCGCCAGTCCTGTGACCCAATTTTTACGCAATTCTGAGAAAGTTGACCAAGTCGCCAATTGGCGGGCCCCATAGTTGACTTTTTGGGCAAAATTGTGTTCGCCTCATCGGAATCCACATCTGGACATACCGTTGAGTTTGTACTGACATTTAGAGTTTGTTTGACCTATAATTTATCCCTTTTAGAGACCTTTACCCTTGGCACACTTTTCGGTGCAAGGTGGCCCACTAGTGGACCCCGATTTAACCAAAATTATCGTTTTGCCTCTGTGTCCAAATTGGATGAAAGGATAGTGTTTTCTAGCTATTTTGCTTATTCTGGGAACGTTGGTGATATTTATTTCAGCATCCGGAGACGTTCATTCTGAGGCCATAGTTTCTGACTTTTGGTATTTGACATATGGACGTTACATTTTGCAGCTCTCTTGCCAAGCAAGTATACCTTACCTTGTTGTACTGTTTAAATTCAATTATTTTTAGTTACATGTTATTTATTTTTATATTATATAAACTGTGCGCGTCCGAGAGAGACTCGGGTGCAGTCAACGAAGGTGTTGACGTTAGGACTTGGGTCTGACCTAGAGTCTAGTAGACCCACCTAAAGTTGCGGAGTTATTGGTATGACTTCCCAGGCCTTGACACGTATCATTACACGTCACAGAGTGAGTTCATGTAGGGACGCGTGCCTCATGCGCGACTGGCCATCAGTGTGAGCAACACGTGTAACGGTATTTAGCTAGTTGTTTATTTCTATAGAGACTTGCATCATAGTACGAGATGTCCACGTCGTGTTCACGACTTGTATATCTACATTGGGCGGGGAGGACGACTAGTAGGCGTATGGGACACCCACTCCTTCTATACAGATACCGCACTCGACGGAGTGATACGGACGTATATATATATATATATATATTGCAGATACCACGTTCCTTAGAGTGTTGGGCGTCACTTGTTATTTTTGCAGATACCACACTCTAAAGAACGTTGGACGTTATACTATTTCAGATACCATGCTCCTCGGAGATGGACGATTGCAAGTGCCCTTGAATGGGGGCATATGTGGCATATACTAGCCAGTCACGACGATTGGTGAATTACATCAGCATATGTCTAGCCTACACTTTCCCTACGCACTAAGTTGTCCTCAAATTTTATTCACTTAGATGGTTAGCACACCCCCTATATTTATTCAGTATTTACTTTATGGCATGCTTCTATGTATCTTGTTATGTCCCTCTGAGGACCTGGTCCCTTGCCAGGTGTAGATGTTCATGAGTATTCGCAGGAGCGCAGATCCGGACATGCTACTTATATTCCGAGGATGTCTTCTCTTTGAGCCTCGTGATGGTTAGATGTTGTATTTTTATAGGGTTTATCTTGTTTATTTTATATTCTATTTCGGCAGTGGATTTGTTTCCATCCGACTGTCATTCTTTAGATACTTTACATTCGGAGATCTAGTTACATGGTTATTGGTTATTCTTTTATATATGATTTTTGTGGATGAGATTTAGATTATACCCTATGACTTGTGATAGTTTTACCACTTGTGAATTATTGTTCATTATACAGCGTACGCATGTATTATGGTTTCCATATATTGGAGTTGCCATATATACAGGCGGCTGGCATGCTTACGTGTCCTAGTCCTAGGTATTTTGGGACTGGGGCGTGACATATTTTTAGTGGTGGCCCATGCAGGTCAGAGCATATTGTCTCGGTTACGTTACTATACCGAGCAAGCCTGCACCTAGGATTAGAGTATAAGATCTCATCCATAATTGACTATGACTTATCTTTCTTCCAGTCTGTCCTATTTACATAATTGTATCCTGCTTGATTCATGTGCTTCCCTGATAGTTTCTTGAGTATATCCCCTTCTAGAATATAGGAATACCTGTTGATAGGATGATAATTAGGGTAACATTCCTATTAAGAACACAACTAGGGCATTGACACATCATTAAGTTCAGACTACTTAATGAACCCTAGCCTTCCTTATTACCTAATGAACCCCAGCGTCACTTACCTATAGATTAATTTACCATTATCCCTTGATGTAATTAGGGATGACTTGAAAGTAGTATAAATACTACTAGGATTAGTTTGAAATTTAATCATAGTGTTTGAACCTAGTATTGAAGAACCAATAGAAATTCAAGGTTAAACATTAGGACTGAACCTAACTTTTTATGGTGACATAGTACCAGAGAGCTACAACTTTAGCACCTTATCTTATAATAGCCGAAAAATGCCTTAGAAAGCCATGAGGAATGGATAGAATATTCCCTTGGTCATACCTCGAACACAAAGATTAGTATACCACTTCCCCCTTAGAAAAACTATGACATTATCTAGAGTCCCTCTATTTTAATTTCGTATCTTGTTTTCTTGCAACCTTAACGCTCGCTAGTTGTGCCACGACTAATTATGTTCTTCTATT
Source organism: Iris macrosiphon (assembly GCA_036927795.1). Taxonomy (NCBI): domain Eukaryota; kingdom Viridiplantae; phylum Streptophyta; class Magnoliopsida; order Asparagales; family Iridaceae; genus Iris; species Iris macrosiphon. The sequence goes on along the minus strand of JAYESA010000013.1, from coordinate 151,863,852 downwards.
CTTCATCTTTCAATTCGTACCACCTGACGCTTCTGACTGTAAGACCAAGCAATTTTATTCTATGTTAGGATATATAGTTTGCTAGGATTACAGTGGTTACTCTTGAATTTTGAATTATGTGATACTTAGTTAGAACTTGATAGTTTAAGTTATTCTTGTAGATTATGACCTAATGATTATCCCTTAGTTTTAAATCGCGTAACTTGTACCACACCTCGATACGAGTTATATACCCTTTTCCCTTGAGGCCAGTAACTTTTCTTTCTTACTATAGACACTTGCTCTATAATCACTACGATTAAGATTTAAGATGACCATTATAATGCAATAGAAGACCTTAATGAGTAACAAGATCTTTTCCTCGTGTACCCTAATAAGAGTTCTACTTTATTTACCAGGACCAGGTTATTTTGTATGATCTCCTTTAAGGCAGTTACAGTATTAGTTTATTAATTTAAGTTGGATAGTATGCCTCACAACCAAGTAACACCTAGTCCTCTTGACTCATTATTGTAATATAACTGATTGATATTAACTGTATACTAACATAAGACGATATTGTTTATTAAGACTGTAGAACTTAGAGGCCCATACCCCTATTTGGTCGACTAACGACTTAGACCCGGAGTTAGTATGACACATGTAGATATTGTAAAGTCTTATCTTTTTGTGAACTTGAATTATATTGTAATTTCTCTCTTCATAATCTAGCGTACTTAAATTTGCTGTACTACCTTGACTTATGCTGCTATTATAGCCTATTTTTGCAAGCTTATTCTTTATCAAGCTTGTTCATGATATATGTATTATTGGAGTACTACACTAATATATTTCAGAATCAGTGTATTACGGTCTGATCAACCATAGTGCTCTTGGTTCGCCCTTCGCATAACTACTCTACATGGATTGAGATATATAGTAATTAGTAGACGAATGTACTTGCCCTCTAGATATGTCTGAGTATATCGTATCGTCTACATAACTGTACTGATATGAACATGTGAATAGGGATTACCAAAATAGCATTTCAATCCACAACTGCCTTGACAATTCCCATTTAAATTCTTTAAACGCCTTGATCCCCACACTTCTAATCTATTACCTTCCCTTTGAACTCTTGATTATTGTTTTCCGTCTTCCCTTATTTTGGAAAGACGAAACCTCGTGCTTAGTATAAGTACAAAAAGTGTATTGTTTTTGTAGCCATTTCTGTTTGTTTCTTGGAAAATTACCAAATCTATTATTAGATTTGATTTCAGTTTAAAACTGTGCTACCTTTAGAATGATCCTTCACTACCTACCTACATTTTATTACTTTCCTGATACGTTCATCACTATGGCAGCATAAATTTTTTGCCTCGTAACTATGGTCAAGTTCAGAACTCAAGTGTTTCGATGAAGAATGTATCATTTTGTTGTCAGGAGTCTAAATAGATTTCACCTGGATGGACAATTGACTGACTCCTGAATGGATAGCAGCACCTATGACTCGGTTGACTTGTAAGGATCAAGAATTCATATAGACCGATGAGTGTCAAGCCACTTTCGAGGAATTGAAGAAGCGACTGACTACAGCACCAGTATTGACTATTCCATCAGGATCAGGAGGTTATGTATCTACAGTGACGCATCAAGGAAAAGCTTGGGATGCGTATTGATGCAGCATGGCAAGGTGATTGCATATGCATCTAGACAGTTACGAGTGCATGAGAAGAATTATCTAACTCATGACTTGGAACTTGCAGCCGTTGTATTTGCTCTGAAGCTATGGAGATATTACTTATATGGGGAACAAGTGGAGATCTATACAGACTACAAAACTCTAAAGTACGTCTTCACGCAGAAGGAGTTAAATATAAGGCAACGCCGATGGCTTAAATTGATGAAAGATTTCGAGATAGAGTTACATTATCACCCAGGCAAGACTAACGTTGTAGCAAACGCGTTAAACCGGAGGCCAGCAGCTTATTTCTTGATAGCACAGAGAGAATTATTGGAGGACTTGCAAGAGCTTGGCATTAAAGTGATTTTACCCGGAGCAGATGGGATATTACGATGTGGTGATCGTCTTTGTGTTCCAAATAGAGAGATTCGACAGGAGATGATAACAGAAACTCCTAGTTCGATATATTCTATTCATCCTGGAGGCACCAAGATGTATCAAGACTTACGGTAGCACTTTTAGTGGCTTGGAATGAAAAAAGAGATAGCTCGCTTTGTAACTAAATGCCTGGTATGTCAGCAAGTAAAGGCGGAGCACCATAGAACAGCAGGACTATTGCAAACCACTTTCGATTCCAGAGTGAAAGTGGGAGCACATCCCTATGGACTTCATCACGGGTTTTCCCAAAAGTCCAAGTGGAAGAGATGCAGAATGGATAATCGTGGACCGACTCACCAAGTCAGCACCTTTCTTACCTTTTAGAGTTGGTCAGTCTACAGAAGTTTTAGCTGACTTATATATGAGGCAGATCATGGGATTTTACGACATGCCAGTCAGCATTGTATCGGACAGGGATTCGCTTTTCGCATCGCACTTTTGAAAGAGTATGCAAGAGAGTCTTAGAACTCGTCTGAAGTTTCGTACATCTTATCATCCACGGACAAAAGGGGCAGTCAGAGCGTACTAATCAGACATTGGAGGATATGTTGAGGTCTTGTATGTTAGAATTTGGAGGATCATGGGAAGACCACCTACATCTTGTGGATTTTTCTTACAATAATAGCTATCAAGCGAGTATTCAGATGACTCTGTATAAAGCATTATATAGAAAAAAAAGTGTAGGTCTCCTATGTGTTGAAGTGACATGGGAGAACGTCAGATTCTGGGACCGGAATTGGTAGTCAACACCGTAGAGACAATTAAGAAGATACAAGGACACTTGCGAGCAGCGCAAGACAGACAAAAGCAGTGGACAGACCTTCATCGTCGTCCATTGGAGTTCAAAGAGGATGATCATGTCTTCTTGAGGATATCACCTACCAGAGGCACCATTCGATTCGGAGGACGTGGCAAGTTGAGTCCAAGGTATATTGGACCATTTGACGTGCTAGAAAGAGTGGGAGTAGTGGCATATCGACTTGCGCTACCATCTTCACTTGAGAGAGTACATGATATATTCCATGTGTCGCAACTCAGGCGATATGTGGCAGACAGCTTGTCATACCAAGAGCAACCCGTAGGAATCCTTGATCGTCGAGAGAAAGTGTTGAGGAACCAGTCTATTCCCTTGGTTCGCGTGGCATGGAAGCATGGTGCGTCAGGAGAATCTACTTGGGAGCGTGAGGACGACATGCGCAAATGTTTTTCGAACCTATTCGTTGACCAAGGTATAAAATTAGTTTTGTTAATTTATAACTAATACCATCCCTGACTTTCTACCGTGGCTTAGTTCTTATTTCGAGGACAAAATTCTTATAAGTTGGATAGATTGTAAAACCCCAATTTTTAATAAACCGTATTAGTTATTTTATTATTATTTTATTTAATTATTTATTTTATTTATAGTAATTATGTACTAAATAGAGAAAATAGATTTTTTTTAATTTTTATTTGAGGTGTTTGTGCATCTAGGAGATTTTTGGAGCCATTATAAATTTTCCCTAATTTATTTCATGTAGGAGATCCTGTGGACAGTTGCTAGCTTAATGGTGTGCACAAATATAATTTCCTAGAATTTTATAGGTATATCTATGTATATATATAATTATATATATATGTATATATATTGTTAATTAGAATAAGAAAAAGAAAAAGAAAAAGAAAAATAAAAATAAAAAGAAAAGAAAGGATAATGGGTTTGGATCCTTAATGGATCCAAACCCAAACCAATAAACCAATCCAACCCGCCCAAATTTAAAACTTAGAAACAGCAGCAGCTACTAAGAAACAAAAACTAGCAAAGAAAGGAAGAAAGAAGAATAAGAAAAACAGCAGCAAGCAGCGGTTTGGGTTTCAACCCCCCCCCCCCCCCGCGTACACAGTTTTAACCCCCCCACCGCCTCTATCTCTATATATATACTATTCCTAAAAACCCCAAAGCCCTAACCCAATCCTCCTTCTCCACCTCGGCGCCACCGCCGCGCCACTGGAGCCCGCCGTCGACCGCCCCAGGCCCGCCGCCATGCGCCGGAGCCGACCGCACACCGCGACGCCGCACGCGCAAGACAGAAACTGATGAACATCGTACCTGTATTCTTGTCTTGTTTCCCGTCTCTTCGCTCGACCAAACTCGACCCCTTTTTTGCCGGTATGATCCTTACCTATCCCCCTTCCATATTTATATGTTAGTTTATCTCGAACAGCGTGCCAACTTAGATAAAAATCGACGTCAAGTCGAAGAAAAATGACCACTTTCTAAATTCCAGAAATTATGTTGCAACCACCCCTATTCTCGGACTCGTATCTCCCACCACAGAGATCTGAATCCAATTTTTCTTATTGGTATGCGAAGACCACTTAACCTAGTTTATTTTCTGTCAAATACAATATTTTAATTGTTGCTGTATGTTAAAATAAATCAGGTAGAAAAACCCAAAAACTTACTTTTTTTCAAATTCCAAAAATTGTGAAACAGAGCGCGCCCCGCCAAACGGGACCGCCCCGCTTTGTACCAAGTGTACCAAAAAATGCACACAGTATACCCGGACATGTCAGAATTTGCGGAAACTGATTTGGACGCGTGTGCGCGTCGGAATCAGCCGGTATCCGCAGCAAATTTTCAATGTCGCAACTTTTAAAAAAGTCATGGCATTTTGTGCACGCTTGTCAGAATGCGACAAAACTTGTGCCAATAGACTCGTGGTATCGCGCCGGTCCTATAACCCAATTTTTACGCAATTCTGAGATAGTTGACCAAGTCGCCAATTGGCGGGCCCCATTGTTGACTTTTTGGGCGAAATTGTGTTCGGCTCATCGGAATACACATATGGACATACCGTTGAGTTCGTACTGACATTTAGAGTTTGTTTGACCTATAATTTGTCCCTTTTAGAGACCTTTACCCTTGGCACGCTTTTCGGTGCAAGGTGGCCCACTAGTGGACCCCGATTTGACCAAAATTACCGTTTTGCCCCTGTGTCCAAATTGGACGAAAGGATAGTATTTTCTAGCTATTTTGCTTATTCTGGAAACGTTGGTGATGTTTATTTCAGCATCCGGAGACGTTCATTCTGAGGCCATAGTTTCTGACTTTTGGCATTTGACATCTGGACGTTACATTTTGCAGCTCTCTTGTCAGGCAAGTATATCTTGCCTTGTTGTACTGTTTAAATTCAGTTATTTTTAGTTACATGTTATTTATTTTTATATTATATAAACTGTGCGCGTCCGAGAGAGACTCGGATGCAGTCAACGATGGCGTTGACGTTAGGACTTGTGTCTGACCTAGAGTCTAGTAGACCCACCTAAAGTTGTAGAGTTATTGGTATGACTTCCCAGGCCTTGACACGTATCATTACACGTCACAGAGTGAGTTCGTGTAGTCACGCGTGCCTCATGCGCGACTGGCCATCAGTGTGAGCAACACGTGTAACGGTATTTAGCTAGTTGTTTATTTCTATAGAGACTTACATCATAGTACGAGATGTCCACGTCGTGTTACATTGGGTGGGAAGGACGACTAGTAGGCTTATGGGACACCCAGTCCTTCTATACAGATACCGTACTCGACGGAGTGATACGGATGGATATATATATTGCAGATACCATGTTCCTTAGAGTGTTGGGCGTCACTTGTTATTTTTGCAGATACCATACTCTAAAGAACGTTGGACGTTTTACTATTTCAGATACCATTCTCCTCGGAGATGGACGATTGCAAGTGCCCTCGAATGGGGGCATATGTGGCATATACTAGCCAGTCACGACGATTGGTAAATTATGTCAGCATATGTCTAGCCTACACTTTCCCTACGCACTAAGTTGTCCTCAAATTTCATTCACTTAGATGGTTAGCACACCCCCTTTATTTATTCAGTATTTACTTTATGGCATGCTTCTATGTATCTTGTTATGTCCCTCTGAGGACCTGGTCCCTTGCCAGGTGTAGATGTTCATGAGTATTCGCAGGAGCACAGATCCGGATAGGCTACTTATATTCCGAGGATGTCTTCTCTTCGAGCCTCGTGATGGTTAGATGTTGTATTTTTATAGGGTTTATCTTGTTCGTTTTATATTCTATTTCGGCAGTGGATTTGTTTCCATCCGACTGTCATTCTTTAGATATTTTATATTTGGAGATCTAGTTACATGGTTATTGGTTATTCTTTTATATATAATTTTTGTGGATGAGATTTAGATTATACCCTGTGACTTGTGATAGTTTTACCACTTGTGAATTATTGTTCATTATACAGTGTACGCATGTATTATGGTTTTCATATATTGGAGTTGCCATATATACAGGCGACTGGCATGCTTACATGTCCTAGTCCTACGTATTTTGGGACTGGGGCGTGACATCACACTCTTCTCTCAAAAGTGCACAACCATAACAACACAATCCTCCACAAAAATCAAACCCCCACAAATCCATGATACCAAAACTAACACCACACTCTCATAGATACACTAACACCAATGATACTCCAACCTGAAGATACTTAGAACTAATGAGTAATATATATATATATATATATATATATATATATATATATATATATATATATATATATATTAATGGCATAAAAATAGCTAGAACCATAGGTCTAAACAAATATAGGGTAATTGACACAAAGATGCACCAAAACAAAGAAATTACCAATCCTAACAATGCATATCATGGAGCACTATGACACAGACGCGACATATCCAATTGTGGACACTAAGACACAAGCACAAGTCAATTAGATACCAAAATTCTCTTTGGGGACAAGTGTCAAATACTTGGATGACACAATTTGTAATTTCTCCAAAATGAGCACAAAAATTACTATTCTACATGAGAAAAACTTAGATCTACCAAATTAAAAGTTTCTAATACCTAGATCTATCATTAGAGAGTCAATTTCAACCATGGGAGGTATTCCTATAGGTCCAATAGGGGTTCCTAACCATAAAATTAGTAAAAAATAGAGAATTAACCAAAGTTGGTGTGTCTCCTTTGAAGAACTCCGAATTTAGACATAATAAAGTCGAATCAGACACGATCCTCAATGCTTGGATTCCTCTTCAAGCTTCTTCTAGTGCTCCAATCTTCTAGTGCTCTAATGGAAGAAGAATGAGTGGAATTGGTGGAGAATTGGATTTGAAATTCAAATTCTAGATCTAGAAATTGGTGGAAAATAAAATAAAATAAATAATTATTGCTTGTGGAATAAGTAGAGTTTTGTAAGAATTTTTTTGAATTAGAAATGTCTACCAATAGGAGCATGCCATATCATGACTAATTGGTTGTTTGGTTAAAGGACTAATTTGCCCTTCTCCCTCATAATTTAAAATTCAAATTAATATGAATGGAATCTAATTAGTTATGAAGGAATCTAGTCTAACTAAAAGAGAATATTCTATCCATGACAACTAGTGCTAATTAATTCTAATTAGCTAGCACTAATACTAACACTAATTAATTCTAGGCAACACAAACTAATTATAGATTTCCACTATTATAATATAATATAGAAAAATTAGCAACACGCAAAATTACTTAAATACCCCTATGGTGAAAAGTGGTGGTTTCAATCTGACCCCATAGAAAAAATTTGTCCTCAAAATTTAAGGTAGATATTAGTACAAGGAGTTAGATTATCGAGAGATTATACGTTATCCCTTGAGGTAAACAGTATCCAGAAAAATCCTTCGTATCATAAAAAATATAAAGAAGACAAGGAAGATTGGAGATAACTAGAGAATACAGTCAACTATTGTCATGCCCCAGTCCCAAAATACGTAGGACAAGGAATACATAGCATGCCAGCCGTATGTATATGACACTCCAATATGTTAAAAAAATCATAACACACACGTACGTTGTATATGAATAAATAATTCATAAGTGGTACATATATTGTCATCACAAGTCACACGTATCTATATCTCATCCGCAGACACAAGTAAATAAATATCAAAATAAATAACTGAAAGTCTCAAGTACGAGGTATCAAAAGAAATAATAGTCGGGTGAAGACAAATCCACTACCAAATGACTAAATCAAAACTTAAATGATAGAGGGGGACGGAACCCCAATATAAAATAAATGTAAATAAAGAGAATAACAACTAACGATCCATCATCTATGAAGTAATCGTGAGTACTCAGAGGGTAAGACCTCATCAACAGAGAATGATGCGTCAGGTCCCGGTCCGTACTCCTACGGATAATCCTAATCGTTTATACCTGGAAAGGGACTAGGTCCTCCGAGGGACGTAACAAGATACATTAAAGCATGCCAATAAAGTATTGAAAGTAAACATCCAACATGGTCGCCTAACCAGTCTATGTGATATGAAGTTTAAGAATAGCTTTCCCGCATATAGACTATCTGGCTAAAATAATAGGATGGACATAGTTCTCTAAAAGATCCTGGGGCCACTGCCATAACATCTTTCGATCTTCATAGGCCTACAGTAAATAATGGGATCATAACGCCTCGCGTCTCCGGCGGAGCTTACGGGCCAAAAAAAAGTGTAAAGGAGTCACATACGCTTAGTCATTGTTCTCCCCACATAATTATACTAACGTGTCAATCCATTACACGCAAACACCTCTAGTAACTACTTAAGTCCGCTAAAACATGATATTTCTATTAGCAGTTATTCCTTATCCGTCATACGACCTTTAAGTACAGGTGGCCAGCCTAATATGCAAGTCTGTATCCTATATGAGACTCACAACTCGTGTAACAATTGTGTCATGGCCAAGTGAACATAATGATGCCTCAAACTCATGGGGTGGTCTCGTAAAACTAGGTTAACATGCATAATATAAATAAAGACAACGATGGCGTAACCGTCGTTGCACCCAATTCTTTCTTGGACGCGCAGTTTTATATAGAAAAGTAAATAAAAATAAACAATATAAAGAAAATATAAAGAAAATGAATATAACTAAATAGTATTATGGCAAGGTATACTTGCCTGGCAAGCAAGCTGTATAATGTAGACGTCCAAACGATGATCTTAAGGAACCGAAAAGTAAGGACTCTAAAAGAACGTTTCCTGATGCTGAAATAAACATTACCACCATCTCCAGAATCAGTGAAGATAGTCAGAAAACTCTACCCTTTCGTCCAATTTGGATATAGGGACAAAACGATAAATTCGGGCCAAAGCGGGGTCTACATGTGGTCCACTTAGCACCAAAATATGTGCCAGGGATAAAGGTCTCTAAATTTAATAAATTATAGGTCAAACAAATTATAAACGATGATACAAACTCAACGGTATGTCCAATTTTAAATTTTGGTGAGTCGATCATAATTTCGCTCGTCAAGTCAACTCGTGGGGCCCGTGAATAGGCGAATCGGTCAGCTATCTCAGAATCGTGTAAAACTTGGGTCACAGAACCAGCATGATACCACGGATCCGTTAGTGCAAGTTTCGTCATGTTTCGACGAGCGTACACCTACTAATGAAGAAATTTGCAAAACATCGATACATGGAACTTTTTACGGATACGGGTTGATTAAGTCATGCACACACGTTCAAATCATACGCGTCTTTCGGTGCAACTGGTACATGACGTGGTGATCTGGTTTGTCGGGACGCACTCTGTATCGCAAGTTTTCTAAATTTTTGAAAACTTTTTTTGTATATTTTAACAGGATTTTTAGTACATATTTATTGATCAAATATGTGCAAATAATACATCATTTTGATGCCGAATAGGTTGTCTTTAGGTCTGTTAATTTAGACTCCAGGTTCGTCAAATATTTTGGATAAAACTAGCCTTCCAATACGGCCTCATAGATCAGTTTACAGGTGTTCTGTTTTGCATGAAAACTCAGATTTTTTGGAAAGTTTCGGTTGAATTAAAAATAAAAACAAAGTTGTTCGAATAAAACTACTCGAAGACATTAGAAGGTGTTCATGTTGTGGTTGAATCAAACAACTGGATCAAAATTTGGTCGCGTATGTAGGAAGAAATTCAGCAGAGAAGATGGGTACCTGGATTTGGTTTTAGCGGCCAAGGTGAGCGTGTGCGGGTGCGTCGGGACGACGGTGGCGGTGGTGCTCCGACATCCACAGCGGTCGAGCGGCGGTAGGTCGACGAATACGGGAGGAGGAAGATTAAGGTTATGGTTTTTCGATTACTATATATATATATATATATATATATATATACTGCTACGGGTCCATTCCGTTGGTAGGGTCCGCGTGAGGGAAAATATTGCTTTGTTGAGTTCTCTATGGTTTCCAAGTCTAATTTGGACTTAAGTTACCAAGTTGGGGGAAGCTCACGTGGGTGGGCTTTGGTTATATATATATATATATATATATATATATATATATATATATATATATTTTTTTTTTTTCTTATTACTATTATCCATATTATTATTATCATGATATTTTTTACTATTATCTATACAATAATTATTTTATTTATTACTATTATTATTATTATTACTACGAATTATGGGTACGTCGTCCGTATACGTACTATTATTCTTATTATTATAAAAAAATCCTAAAAATTTAGGGGAGGTTACAAATATAGTAGTTTAGAAAGAGTTTCCTATATATCTTCTGGGATATGAACAAGAAGTCTATACCATCCCTGTTTTAGGTTCTAGATGAACATGCTCAGGACCGACCCTGTAGATATGAGGTTTACCCTACGAATACTAATATGAGTACATTTAGATGATGAACACCAAGGCAATTTGAGACTAACAGAATTGCTTGATTATATAGTTTTCTTCTAATCGTCACTATAACACAACATCAACATATGTAACTTATATTGATATAAGCGGAAATGAATTTTTGTACCTAAATTTTATAATTCTGCCTATATTAACCAACACAACTACAAATGAAACTAGTTAGTTTAAGAAGTGTTGAAACTTGTTAGCTACCACTACCAAAATAAGTCAAATTAGCGGCGACATTCAGCGACTTTTGTCGACTACCCATAGTATTATGAAAATTGACGTTGACGAGGAGTCGGTTAACGTCGCTATATTTTTAATATCAGTGACGTTTAGCAATGCCAAACCTTATATATCGCAGTATATTAAAATATAATGACGTTTAGCAACGACAAATTATTGATGTCGCTAAATTTCTTCATATGGGATGACTTGTTCGACTTTTCATTTTTCCTATTTATTTCCCCCCAATCCTAAAATTTTCAAATAATTCCCCTCCCCTCCCTCTAGATTACGGAGAACCCCTACAGGACCCCGGCGACCCCCTCTTCGACCTCGACCCCGCTCTCAGTCGGCCCCTCGCCCCTGCCTCTACCGCTCCCTCGGCTCTGCCCCAGCGACCCTGGCCTAGCACCCGCCTTCGCCACCCCCCACCACGAGAGCCCCCCCCCCCCCCCCGAGAATCTGACGACCCTCTTCTCCCCTACCCCGACGACCCCCCGAGACCCCTGCAACCCCACGCCTCCCTCTCCGATCGGCCCGGTGTCGCCTTCTTCGACCATGACCCAGTGCACCCCTTCTCTCCACGGTCGACCCAAGTAAAACCTAACCCTATCTGACACAATATAGACACATACACACACACGGACACACAAACACATACACACATACGGACATACAGACACAGACACATACACACACACACATACATACACACACAGACACACATACCCCTTCTCTACACTATCTGACATGACACAAACATAGGTAAACCCAAACCCTACATAGCCTAATTTGACACTACACAAAATGGCTCCCCACCGCCTTCGACGTGCTCTCCCGTTCTCAGGTGAACCCTAAACCCTAATTCTTCTAACAATGACACGGATACAGACACACATTGACACTGAACGAAAACCCACACACCATAATTCTCAGGTTTAACTTTGGTTAGTTTTGAAATATTGACACTGACATGGAGACACATACACAAAATAAAATAATATTACCATAGAGGAAACAACGAAGAATAGAAAGAAAAATTATTCAACTATTATTAGTTTTATTTTCTTTTAGTTATAATATTCTAAATTATATTTAATTGTACAATTATTTAATTTTGTCTTTTTATATTCAACTATTCAATGTTGGAATTTACCTATTTGATACTAATAATATCTAGACTTAGTACCTATCTAATTAAGAATCTAGTTCGAAAACATAAGCTTATAACCTAAATAAGAAAACCTAGGAATCTAGATTAATAGTTGTGACTATGATCGTGCCTATGTTGGACACTCTGAAGTCAAGTGTCTATGTGAGCCATTATCTGAAAAGAAAGTTTACTTCTGCCTTTTTGAGGCTTTAGAGTTTTACCATATTTTCAAATAATCAGAGAAAAGGAAAAGAACGAAAGGAGTATAAATCCTAAAAAAAATCCTTGAAAAATCCTAGAGAAGAAAATTATAATACTTAGCATTTTCTCGATTTTTTTGGAAATATGGAAGAACCCTAAAAGACTTAAGAAGTAAATTTTCTTTTTTGAGAATGGATCACAAAGGAACACGCGATGACATCCATATCCTTCTTTATTTATGTTCAAGATGGTCGAAGTTTGGTTTCCTTAACCCATGACAACTTAACTATAACACACTTACTTACAAGAGGTTGAGTTTTCTTCTGGTACTTCAGGTATCTTTACTAGGATGTTCAAATGTTTCGGAAGAAATGCTCTTGATTATCTTTTTTGTACACAAGATTTTCTTTGTGAATTTTTACCAATGAGAAGGTTAAGTGTTTCCTTGGGTGATCTTTTACCTGATTTCATATCGATGTACTAGAATGTATATGGTTGATGAATCTTTTTTTGCTTGTACAACGATCGAAAGTCTGTTAAAGATCAACCAAGAAAATATTTAACTCCCTCATTGCTAAAAATTCACAAAGAACTTCTTGTGCACAGAAAAGATAATCAAGAGCCTTTCTTCTATAATATTTGAGCATCCTTATAAAGGTACCAAAGGTACCAGAAGAAACTCAACCTCTTGTGAGTAAGTGTGATGTAGTTAAGCTGTTATGGATTAAGAAAATCAGACTTCGACCATCTTGAATATTCAGTAACTAGTAATTTATAATAACTTATATATAATTATACCCCTAATATATGTTGGTAATATATAGTATAACAATCACGAAAAACGGATAATCATGAATCACAATACTGATAATCACGCGTCATGAATACAGATAGTCACGAATTATAATACGGATACTCATGAATCATGATATGGATACCCATGCATCATAACTCGAATACTCATGCATCAATTAGAGTTATTACTTTGCAACATGTGCATCCATCTCTGCATCCATTTGTATAATATACTTGAATAATGTGTATCCATCTTTGCCAGAGTATCAAAAATAGATATAAATTACTACCTACGATATCGTGAGTGGATGTACAACTTTTATCCTGATGACATGTGTGGTGTACAGAATAAATTCATACATGGGGTAGAGCAGTTCCTGCAGTTCGCCAAGTTGTTCCCTCAGTATATTGACGACACCAAAATTAAGTGTTTGTGTGTGAGATGTCACAACTCAAAATAGCATCCAGAAGTGGATGTGATATACCATTTGTACTCGAGGGGTTTCATATTGAATTACTTTTATTGGACCTCATACGGAGAAATTGTGCCTTTAGCATCGGAGCCGGAGCCTTATGTGAAGTCGTATATGAATGTCCACGATTATGCTGATTACGAAGACGAGTGGGTACTAAACATGGTTTTTGATGCTGCGGGGCCTAATTTTGACCCGAACAATCATGATGTAGCTGAGGAGGCACCGGATGTCGATATTGTCATGCCCCAGTCCTAAAATACCGAGGGACCAGACACGTGGCAATGGCCAGCAGCACACACCGATGGACAAACCCAATTTAATGGATCCATCAGGGCATACTTAAGCTGTAAAATCAAGTCTACGACAACATGGCACAACTAATCTTATCCACACACGATATAAAATATGATCCACAGAATATAAGAAAAGTAAATCATCAACCAGTCTCAACAAAGTACTTCGGGGAACAACCCGATAAATATCTGATACACTGGTTCAACAGACCAAAATATAAATGACTGAATAAAGTAAATACTGAGCACAAAACATAGATGCTCAGGAAAAGTCTTCAGCTAACACCTCATCCTCGGGTGTCGGTACAGCTTCTATATCTGCTTCTGCTCCGGTCCCGTATACCTCGGGATAGATCTCGTCTGCAAATCCTGGGGACATAATCCAGATCCAGGTCCTCAAGGGACATAACAAGGTACAGATAATACAAGCCAAAATAAATACGGTGCAACAAATAATAAAATAAATAGGGTAAGCTATATAACCATCTATGTGAAATGCAATATGAGAGCATCACGAGTACTCAGGCTGAGCCACTACAAGCTCTGTGTCGGGGAGCCGATAGCGGTAATAACCGGTAATGTGTCTAGCTCTGCTACGAGAGTCTACGACCTCACATAGTAGTATATATATATAAAATAGCCTGTAGCCTGTGTGTCTCTCCCCACCCAATGTAACCACGTATATCATGACCATAACGTCTCATGTCCATGTCAAGCGGGATCATAGCTAATGCACAAGTCATAAAGTATCTATGAATATGGTATCTCTATCAAGTCCTGTATCCTATAAAGAATCACCATAAATATCTCAGGAAGATCCTGTCTCATAAATAGTGTCAAGTGTCCTGGGTCATAGTGTACTTGATAAGACAAGTACGAGGATATAAAGTGTCACGAATGTCCATCTCTAGATGACAATACACAACGCCGCGTACGGTGTTGGCACCCGACTAATAATCAGACGCTAAGTAAGTCATACGGTCCTAGGTTAAGCATTCACAGCAAAGTAAATGAAGCAAGAAAAATATGTAACAATACTGCAGAGTTTGGCAAGGTACACTTGTCTGGTGTTTGAATACCAACAGTCGTCCCTGTATCAGTAGATCCTGTAGGTACTCCTCCAAAAGCTGTAATAAATATTACCAACAGTCTCAGAAGATATCAAATAGCTAGAAACGCCTGTTCTTAAGTTTAATTTGGACACAAGGGCAAAAATGACATTACCAGGCCAAAGCGGGGTCCACATGTGGGCCACTTTGCACCAAAAAGTGTGTCAAGGTCAAAGGTCTCCAAATTTCTCAAACTCAGTGTCAACAAGTCAGGAACGATGATTCGAACCCAACGGAACTTCCAGAATTGGATTCCGATGAGCCGAATACAAAATTGCCCGTCAAGTGGAGCCGGTGGGGCCCACGATACACGATTTTGTCAACGTTCTCAGAATCAAACTAAACTTGGGTCACAGGACCAGCGTATTGCTATGAGTCCGATGGCGTAAGTTTCGTCTCGATCCGACGTGTGTACACAAAGTTACAGCGTATTCCAGAATGGACGGATACGGGACGTTGTCGGCGGATACGCGTTGATTCCGGTGTGCACGCACATCCAAATCAACTTCTGCAAAATTTTGCACGTCCGTATCAACATCGTCCAGGTTTTGGTAAAGACCGCGTGTGACCAAGTCGTCCCGTTTGGCGAGGCGTACTCAGTTTCGGGATAAAATAGGGCATTGGTTTTCCTGTTTTTGGATCATGGTTTACGATCACCATAGGACGCGATGCACCGAGCGGATTATACGGGCATCGAGAGGGTTATACAGTCTACGTGTTGCAACAGACGGAATTGAAAATTGAATTTCGAGGAGAGAGAAAACGTTACCTGAACAGGGCTCCGAGAAGTCTGAATTCTCGTGTCCGTGTCCTGCTCGTGTCCTGGTCGAGCTCTTGTGTCAGTATGTCTGCTGCTCTAGGGTTCTGATCGAGACAGCGGTGGGGGCTTCGCCGGAGGGAGTCGGGCTCGGGGTCGGCGAGGTCGGGCTAGGGCGGCGGGCGGCTCTGCACAGTTGGCCGGAGCAGGTTCAGCCGCGGGGGAAGTCAGGCCGGAGCAGGGGACTCGTCGGGCTGCTGTGCTCGTGGCGGATGATGGAGAAGGGAAGTCGGGCTGGGCGAACTCGGCGGCAGGGGCTTAGGTCGGGGAAGGAGATGGTTGCAGCGGCGTCGATCGGGCGGCTGCTGTCAGAGTGGGTCGTGCAAGGAGGAGGTAGGCGGCGGGGGTTGAGCGAGGAAGGGATGATCGGCTGAGCGGGGAGTCATCGACGACGAAGGTTGAGGCAAGGGAGATCGGAGGGAGGTGACGGCGCGGACGAGCTAGGGTTTTCAATGGCTGGGCACGCACGCCAAGGGGATTTTATACGTTGCTACAGTGAATCCGACGGGGGAGAAATTTAGGGTTCTGTGTGGGTTCGGGTTTGGGTCGGGTTGACTCGGATCCGACCCGACCTGACCCGACCCGCTAAGCTGGGTTGGCCTGGTTCGGTTCAGGTTTGGTTTGGTTTAAATTTCCAATAGTTTTTAGGGCTTTAAACGCGTTTTCGGAGTCCAATAAATTCACAGAAAATTCCCCTATGTCCGGTTTTCCATTTTACACCATAAAATATTATTTCCATAACAATTTAACACCAATTAACAGCGTTTAAAAATCTTTTAATCACAATTACCTTAGTTCTTTATCCAGAAAAATACCGAAAAGTTGGGGAAAATTATATTAAAATTATTCTGAAAAATCAGGGTGTTTACAATCTACCCCCCTTAAGAGGATTGCGTCCTCGCAATCAAAGAATAAGCTACTAAAGGAAGAACTAGGAAATTACAAGAATGCTTAGTTTATAACTGCATCCGCGAACAAGTGAGGATAATGCTGGCGCATACTATCCTCCCGTTCCCAGGTCGATTCGCCAGGAGAATGATATTTCCAAGCTACCCGAACCAGTCTGATTGTCTGTCCTCGCAATGTCTTCTCACTGATGTCGAGTATGCCAACTGGTTGTTCTTCATATCTCAAGCTAGGGTCCACTGTGATCTCTGAATGATCGACTAACTGACTTGGGTCGGTCACGTACCTTCTCAGCTGTGAGACGTGGAATACGTCATGCACTCCCTCTAAGGATGGAGGTAATGCAAGATGATAAGCCACCTCACCAATGCGCTCTAGAATATCAAATGTCCCAATATACCTTGGGCTCAACTTGCCTCTGCTCCAAAATCGAATGGTACCTCGAGTGGGCAAAATCTTCAAGAATACGTGCTCTCCTTCTTTGAACTCTAGGGGACGTCTGTGAGTATCAGTCCAATGCTTCTGTTTGTCCTGAGCTGCTCGAAGATGATTCTGAATTTGTTTTACCTTCTCCACTGTCTGCGTTACCAATTCTGGATCTAGTATTTGATATTCACCAACGTCACTCTAACATACTGGCGATCTGCACTTTCTACCGTACAATGCCTCGAATGGTGCCATATGAATGCTGGCCTGATAACTGTTGTTGTAGAAGAACTCCACCAAGTGCAAATGATCTTCCCAAGATCCTCCAAAGTCTAGCATACACGATCGCAACATATCCTCCAAGATCTGAATGGTGCGCTCCGATTGACCATCTGTCTGGGGATGGTAAGCTGTGCTGAATTTGAGTCTGGTACCCAGACTCTCTTTCATACTTCGCCAGAAATAAGATATAAATCTCGAATCTCGATCCGATACAATACTAACCGGCACTCCATGTAATCTGACGATTTGTCGCATATACATGTCGGCTAGTACCTCTGTGGACTGTCCAACTCTAAATGGCAAGAAATTTGCCGATTTAGTGAGTCGATCCACAATAACCCATACCGCATCTCTTCCGCTGGGGCTCCTTGGAAATCCTGTAACAAAATCCATCGTGATATATTCCTACTTCCATTCTGGTATAGGAAGCGGCTATAACATACCTGCAGTCCTCTGATGCTCGGCCTTTACTTGCTGACAGACTAAACATTTAGCCACAAATCTTGCAATCTCCCTTTTCATTCCATGCCACCAATAATACAGCCTCAAGTCTCGGTACATCTTGGTTCCTCCTGGGTGAACAGAGTACATGGAGCTATGTGCTTCAGTAATTAACTCCTGTCTTAATTCTCTATTTAGAACATACAGGCGATTTCCAAACCTCAATGTCCCGTCTTCATATATGCGAAGTTCTGTCTGCATGCCTTCTTCTGTCCTCTCTTTAAGTCTTCGAAATCTAGCATCGGTGGGCAATGCCTCTTTAATCCTCTCCACCAGTGATGACTTAACTTCGAGATTAGCCAGCAATCCACTCCATCCTGGTAAAACAACCTCTATCTGAAGCTCCTGTAGATCTCTCAATAACTCTGGCTGCATCGTCAAGAAATAAGCCGTAGGCTTCCTGCTGAGTGCGTCTGCTACGACATTCGCCTTTCTCGGATGATACTGCAGATCTATATCAAAGTCTACCATCAACTCCAGCCAACGTCTCTGTCTCATGTTGAGCTCCTTCTGAGTATATACATACTTCAGGCTCTTGTGATCAGTGAAGATTTCTACCTTCTCCCCATAAAGATAGTGCCTCCAAATCTTCAGTGCTAATATAACTGCTGCTAGTTCCAGATCGTGTGTTAGGTAGTTCTTCTCATGGACCTTCAACTGTCTCGATGCATAAGCAATGACTTTGCCATGTGGCATCAAAACACATCCTAGTCCACTACCTGATGCATCACTATAAACAACAAAGCCTTCTGACCCTGAAGGAAGAGTCAAGACAGGTGCTGTTGTTAATCTTCTGTTCAATTCTTCAAAAGCCTTCTAGCAGTCTTCTGTCCATACAAACTCCTGGTCTTTACGTGTCAGCTTTGTCATCGGTTCTGCAATCCTTGAGAAATTTTCTACAAACCTTCGGTAATATCCCGCAAGTCCGAGAAAACTTCTCACCTCTGCAACTGATGTGGGTGTAGGCCAAGTCTCTATTGCCGCAACTTTCTCCGGATCAACTGAAAGTCCTTCTCCTGATATGATATGTCCAAGAAAGGCACTTTATCCATACAAAACTCATACTTACTGAGTTTGGCATATAACTTCTCCTGCCTCAAGGTCTCTAACACGATTCTGAGATGCTCCTCGTGCTCTTCGTGGCTCTTGGAATATATTAGAATGTCGTCAATGAACACAACCACAAATTTATCTAAGAACTGATGAAAGACTCTTTTCATCAAACTCATAAACACTGCTGGCGCGTTGGTTAAACCAAACGGCATTACCAAGAACTCATAATGTCCATACTTGGTCCTGAAAGCTGTCTTCGGTATGTCTTCCTTCCTTACTTTGATCTGATGATAGCCGGATCTAAGGTCAATCTTCGAGAATACCCTAGCACCACTCAATTGATCGAATAGATCATCAATGCGTGGTAAGGGATACCTGTTCTTGATGGTCACAGCATTTAGTGCCCTGTAGTCAATGCACAACCGTACTGTTCCATCCTTCTTCGGCACAAATAATATGGGTGCTCCCCAAGCTGAAATACTAGGCCGGATAAAACCCTTCTCCAGAAGACCATCAACATGTTCCTTCAACTCCACTAACTCCTTAGGTGCTAGCCGATATACTGATAAAGTAATAGGCTCTGCTCCTGGAGTTAAGTCTATTATGAATTCTATTCCGATCAGGCGGTAAACCTGGAAGATCATCAGGAAATACATCCACAAATTCGGATATGACTCTTGGGTAACCTGTCTCCCCTTCTACAGATAGTACCCTAAGAGTAGGCTGAACTCCTTGCTCTACAGCTCCCCGAAGAAACTCAAATTCTGGATGTCCAGGCGGTCTAAATATAACCCGTCCAAGTCGACAATCAAGAGTCGCATGGTACTGACTTAACCAGTCCATACCAAGTACAACATCATAATCCGACATAGAAAAGATCAGAAATTGAGCGCACATCTCTCTTCCACAGACTACTACAGAACATGATCTACAGACGTCACTAACTGGGATAATTCTAGCTCCCGGAAGAATTCTCTTTATCTTCGGAAGGGGTACGGTAGCTACTCTATGGGTGGCTACAAAGCTAGCTGCTACAAATGAATGCGATGCTCCAGAATCAAATAAAGCTACAGCTGGTAATGAAGCTACTAAAATAGTACCTGCGATAACCTCTCCTGCAGTAGCTTCCTCCTCAACAGCCAATGCAAATGCCTGTCCTCGTCCCTGAGCTGGACCTCTCTACTGCTGAGCCTGCTGAAATAGTGCTTTCTGTGGTGCTAATGGTGGTCTCTGCTGGTATCCTCCTGGAGCTGGTGGTCTGACTCCTCCAACTCCTGTCTGCGGTGCTCCCACTGCTGGATAAGCTGGCCTTGGTGCAGGTAAAGCTAGTCTCGGTGCTCCGTCTCTACGTTCAGAATAGTCCCTGGATAGATGCTGGTTGGATCCGC
This sequence comes from Iris macrosiphon, assembly GCA_036927795.1. NCBI lineage: Eukaryota > Viridiplantae > Streptophyta > Magnoliopsida > Asparagales > Iridaceae > Iris > Iris macrosiphon. The sequence goes on along the minus strand of JAYESA010000013.1, from coordinate 151,843,418 downwards.
AGCTCAGACATAGTCCCAACTTACGCCTGTACTCTCTCTCAATGTGTCCTACCTTGCCGCAGTGGTGACAAGTAGGAAAGGATATGGCCCTGTGTGCTGCTCTATCTGGCATACTCTTCTGGGATAGTTTTGCAGAATCCCTATGTGATGTCCTGGATGGTGCTGATGTGATTGGCCTCTTCAGATTTGACTCCCTTCTAGCGACGTGCTCCATGCGTCGTGCTGCTGCAAGAAAGTTGGTATATGATGTAGGTGCGACCGATCCAATCAATCTCTGGAGCTCGAACTTCAGTCCGTCAAAGAACTTCTCAGCTTTCTCTTTCTCTGTCGAAATCAAGGTTGGGGCGAAGCGACTTAGAAGAATAAATTCTGCGTTGTATTCTTTTACTGTCATATTGCCTTGGATAAGGCGGTTGAACTTGTCTGTGAGCTCCGATCGTGCAACTGCAGGAATATACATCTCTCGGAAGAGTCTGGAGAACTCTTCCCAAGTGACTCGGTCCTGTCCGAGCCTCCTCTCTTCTGCTAACCACCAATGATGTGCATTTTAAGTCAACTGCATCCTCACTGCAGTCATCCATTTCTCCCTCGGAAGTTCAGCTGCTTCCAACTAGTGCTGTATGTTTGTGAGCCATTCATGAACTTCTGTTGGCCCCTCTTTACTAGAAAAGGTACGAGGCTTGAGCTGACAAAAATTGGTGATAGATCCCGTCGCTGATCGCCTCGCTGGTGGATTTGCCTGCTCCAATGCGGATACCAGACTGGTTCTCAGATACTCTGCCTCCTGACGATGTGCCTCTTGCTGAATCTGCTGCTGGGGTTGCATCATGGCATACATCATCTGGAACATCTGTTGCCCATCCATGTCTTATCCTGGCAGGAAAACTGGCATCTGTAGAGTAAACTGTGACGGATGTGGGATGTCATCTCGCCGGAACCTTGGATTAGGCTGACCGGTTTGATTGCTCTGCGATGTTTGTCCTCCATTCTCTGGTGTCACTCCATCTATATAAGTAACCACAGCGTCGTGTGGCATATCCAAGGGAATCTCATCTCCGTTCCTGGGATCCATTACTCTGCAACCAAAAGATAAACTATAAGAATGCACAGAGGAATCAACACAGGATGCAAATCAAGTAACAAATTTGAGTTCGATATAGAGTTCAAAAATGGTTCAAACAATGGATGAGATCCTATAACTTATCCTATCCTTAGGGCAGGCTTGTTCGGTCCCTAAGTTAAAACCGAAACAAATTTGTCGTAGACCTGCATGGGCCACCACAAAAACCATGTTACGCCCCAGTCCCAAAATACCGAGGGACCAGACATGTGGCAATGGCCAGCAGCGCACACCGATGGACAAACCCAATTTAATAGATCCATCAGGGCGTACTTAAGCTATAAAATCAAGTCTATGACAACATGGCACAACTAATCTCATCCACACATGATATAAAATATGATCCACAGAATATAAGGAAAGAAAATCATCAACCAGTCTCAACAAAGTACTTCGGAGAATAACCCGATAAATATCTGATACACTGGTTCAACAGACCAAAATATAAATGACTGAATAAAGTAAATACTGAGCATGAAACATAGATGCTCAGGAAAAGTCTTCAGCTAACACCTCGTCCTCGGGTGTCGGTACAGCTCCTGTATCTGCTTCTGCTCCGGTCCCGTATACCTCGGGATAGATCTCGTCTGCAAATCCTGGGGACATAATCCGGATCCAGGTCCTCAGGGGACATAACAAGGTACAGATAAAACAAGCCAAAATAAATGAGATGTAGCAAATAATGAAATAAATAGGGTAAGATATATAACCATCTATGTGAAATGCAATATGAGAGCATCACGAGTACTCAGGCTGAGCTACTACAAGCTCTGTGTCGGGGAGCCGGTAGCGGTAATAACCGGTAATGTGTCTAGCTCTGCTACGAGAGTCTACAACCTCACAATAGTAGTAGATATATATAAAATAGCCTGTAGCCTATGTGTCTCTCCCCACCCAATGTAACCACGCATATCATGACCATAACGTCTCATGTCCATGTCAAGCGGGATCATAGCTAATGCACAAGTCATAAAGTATCTATGAATATGGTATCTCTGTCAAGTCCTGTATCCTATACAGAATTACCATGAATATCTCAGGAAGATCCTGTCTTATGAATAGTGTCAAGTGTCCTGGGTCATAGTGTACTTGATAAGACAAGTACGAGGATATAAAATGTCACGAATGTCCATCTCTAGATGACAATACACAACGTCGCGTATGGTGTTGGCACCCGACTAATAATCGGACGATAAGTAATTCACACAGTCCTAGGTTAAGCATGCACAGCAAAGTAAATGAAACAAGAAAAATATGTAATAATACTGCAGAGTTTGGCAAGGTACACTTGCCTGGTGTTTGAATACCAACAGTCGTCCCTGTATCAGTGGATCCTGTAGGTACTCCTCCAAAAGCTGTAATAAATATTACCAACAGTCTCAAAAGATATCAAATAGCTAGAAATGTCTGTCCTTAAGTCCAATTTGGACACAAGGGCAAAAATGACATTTTCGGGCCAAAGCGGGGTCCACATGTGGGCCACTTTGCACCGAAAAGCGTATCAGGATCAAAGGTCTCCAAATTCCTCAAACTCAGTGTCAACAAGTCAGGAACGATGATTCGAACCCAACGAAATTTCCAGAATTGGATTTCGATGAGCCGAACACAAAATCGTCCGTCAAGTGGAGCCGGTGGGGCCCACGATACACGATTTTGTCAATGTTCTCAGAATCGAACCAAACTTGGGTCACAGGACCAGCGTATTGCTACGAGTCCGATGACGTAAGTTTTGTCTTGATTCGACGTGTGTACACAAAGTTACAGCGTGTTCCAGAATGGACGGATAAGGGACATTGTAGGCGGATACGCGTTGATTCCGGTATACACGCACATTCAAATCAACTTCTGCGAAATCCTGCACGTCCGTATCAACGTCGCGCATGTTTCGGTAAAGACCGCGTATGACCAAGTCGTCCCGTTTGATGGGGCGTACTCAGTTCCGGGGTAAAACAGGGCATTGGTTTTCCTGTTTTTGGATCGCGGTTTGCGATCACCACAGGACGCGACGCACCGAGCGGGTTGCACGGGCATCGAGAGGGTTATACAGTCTACATGTTGCAACAGACGGAATCGAAAATAAAATTTTGAGGAGAGAGAAAACGTTACCTGAACAGGGTACCGAGAAGTCTGAATTCTCGTGTCCGTGTCCTGCTCGTGTCCTGGTCGAGCTCTTGTATCCGTGTGTCTGCTGCTCTAGGGTTCTGATCGAGATAGCGGCGGGGGCTTCGTCGGAGGGAATCGGGATCGGGGTCGGCGAGGTCGGGCTAGGGCGGCGGGCGGCTCTGCACAGTTGGCCGGAGCGGGTTCAGCCGCGGGGGAAGTCAGGCCGGAGCGGGGGACTCGTCGGGCTGTTGTGCTCGTGGCGGATGACGGAGAAGGGAAGTCGGGCTGGGCGAACTCGGCGGCGGGGGCTTAGGTCGGGGAAGGAGATGGTTGCAGCGGCGTCGATCGGGCGGCTGCTGTCGGAGTGGGTCGTGCAAGGAGGAGGTAGGCGACGGGGGTTGAGCGAGGAAGTGATGATCGACTGAGCGGGGAGTCGTCGGCGGCGGAGGTTGAGGCAAGGGAGATCGGAGGGAGGTGACGGCACGGACGAGCTAGGGTTTTCGATGGCTGGGCACGCACGCCAAGGGGGTTTTATACGTTGCTACAGTGAATCCGGCGGGGGAGAAATTTAGAGTTCTGTGTGGGTTCGGGTTTGGGTCGGGTTGACTCGGATTCGACCCGACCTGACCCGACCCGCTAAGCTGGGTTGGCCTGGTTCGGTTCAGGTTTGGTTTGGTTCAGTCAGGTTTGGTTCGGTTTTAATTTCCAATAGTTTTTAGGGCTTTAAACGCGTTTCCGGAGTCCAATAAATTCACAGAAAATTACCCTATGTCCGGTTTTTCATTTTACACCATAAAATATTATTTTCATAATAATTTAACACCAATTAATAGTGCTTAAAAATCTTTTAATCACAATTACCTTAGTTCTTCATCCAAAAAAATACCGAAAAGTTGGGGAAAATTATATTAAAATTATTCTAAAAATCAGGGTGTTTACAGATATTGCAAAGTTTATGGAGTTACTGAAGAATGCAAGGACTCCATTATATCCTGGTTGTGAGGATCATTCACCATTGGAGGTGGTTACTAGATTGTTGAGCATCAAGTCCGATTTTAACATATCGCAAGAATGATACAACCGACTCAAAGAGTAGATTATAGAGATCTTGCCGGCCGATGTCAAGTTACCTATAGACTTCTACCAATATATGAGAATGGTAAGATCCCTCTGGATGGGATACGAGAAAATTAATGCATGTCGCAACGGGTGCCTGTTGTACTACAAAGAAGACAATGATGAAGACGTGTACAAATTTTATGGTGCTTATCACTATAAGACAACTGGTACAAGAAGGCCGTGTTACAACCCTCATCCAAAATTTTGGCATGAGCCGTGGGTACGTCCATCCTACACCGCAATATTGGCGGTAGAACACTGTCTAGGTCTCAAGACTACCAAACATAACTCATAACCTGTTAATGATCTCAACTACACAAGGAGGACAATGAATAATACATTAATCAAAATTCATAATATACTCAATAACAAAAACTATAGGAAGTAACTGGCACAATAAGATATAAAGATAAGAAAGTACTGACATAAGTCAAACACAATAACCAAAATACAACAGTAATCTAGAGTCTAGCTGTCCAACATAAATAGTCTAAATAATAGTTCTCAATATAAGTACAATCCATGTCTCAGGTTTTAGAACAAATAATATATAGATAGAACTGTCTAAAAGACTACGGGTGGTGTCTCCTCTAAGGAGAGTGACTCCTCTAGGATCTTCGGTATGTAGTCTCCCTCTACTCCTGGGCCATAGTGAGTAGGACAGAAGTTCTCAAGGTCCTCTGAAAAATATTATCCAGTCAGGATTGGAGCAAAGCACAAGATCTAAACAACAGTTTTATTTATATTGACAAAACTATAAGACAGTGTAAGGAAATACAAGATGAAGATAAATACTAAAAATAAGGAATACTAAAAAATATGTAATCAACAATAGTCTAACTAGCAATAAACAGAAATATGTGAATGCTAGAATAAATAAACTGAATAAAGAAATAGAATCTCTAGCTATGTGTTTGAAATATCAGTTTACTATATGATAGGATTGGGATGAGATCAAGCTTGTTATATATGATTAGCTATAATACATGTGAGGTCAGACTAACCGTCTGGTTAGCTATGATGCGAGCAATAGTCAGGCTAATCATATATAACAGGCTATGAGGCATGTAAATGGTCAGGCTACACCCGACGTGATATATGGGGTGAACTATGATGCATGTAAAGTGGGGTATGATCACATTATCTACTAATATTTCTCCGTTCCCAGCTAGCACGATAGATTCCAATCACGACTCCTCATGAGGGTATCTATGATGCTAACCCTTGTATCCACAGTGTCAGAATCAAATATACTCTACGACTAGAATCATAGAAATAATCAACATAATAAAAACTGTCAGAGAATGTACTCGCCTGTGGTCCTGAGCAAGGTGTGAGGATCGATGTCCAAGATGGGACCACAATGACCTAAATAAATAAAATATAAGTATCAATTGGTGAAGTGGAATGATAATTGTTATTAACCTGGTTGAATGTGATTTCTAGGTCTAACTAGGTCATTTTGGTCCAACTAGGTATTCTATATCAAAACCTTGCTACATAAGGTTTTCTAAGTAATGCTAAGGTATTCTAGTTTATACTAAGGAAATTAGTATATACTAGTTAGTATTAGTCTTATACTAGCTAATAATAAGTCATACTAGCTATTAATATAACATATATGTATATTAACTCATATACCTATACTAGTTCATAAAACCTTGGCATATCAATACCTTGCCCATACCCTCGTATCATACTTAGGTATCCACTGTTACCTTAGAACACTACTCATACTTCACCCTTAACACTAACTAATATACTATACTACTGATACTGACACACTGATACTCACTCCTCTCACTCACTACACTCTACTGACATCCATATCTCATACTGACACTGATACATTAATAATTTACTGCTCACTCACACACAGGACTGCTACTGACACACACACCTCTCATTGACACTGATACATTAATGCACAGTGCAAGAATTAAAGAAACCCGATACTGCAGTGACCCTCACATTGAGCCCCCTCTCTGCTACATTCTTGCTGCAGTCAGTCCACACTATCTGGACTGACACCCGAGCCCCTCCCATCTATGTTTACACCCTCACTCATCATAGACCCATAATCCATTACTAGTTAAGTGATACTATAAAATATAGTTGAGTCTCATATATGGGAACTGATACTCCATAATACATATATATATACATCAATACATATACGTACATATATATACACATATATACATGTATACATCAAAATGCATAAGATTTAGATCATTTAAATAGGTATTCTTCCTATTAAGCATTTCAATAAACACCTAGTGTGCCGAATATGGGATACACATAATACCCCATGAATACTCATGCACAAATCCCCAAATTGCAATTAAACCTCTATGCATATGATGTAAATATGCATAAATACATATATGTATAATTAGAGTAACGAAAATTTGGATAAAATGCATCATTGGATCACAAAAACCCCCAAATACACCTATGACACCATGGAGAATCATCATGCAACCAAAAGAGTATCATGCTCTCCCTCAAAAGTCATCCCTAAATCAATGGGTGGGCTCCTAATAGTCAAGCAATTAATTAAAACAGAATTAATGAAGTTTTTTAGATTTCACCTATTGGGAGATGGATTCCCAATGTAGCTTTCTCTTCTCCAAGTCTCCTTGTGCCCAAGCTTCTAGGTCTCCTTGAATGAGGGAAGAATGAGAGATTTGAGGCTAGAAATCTAAAATTTGTGGAAAAAATGAGGGTTTCTTCTTTGAGGCTATATTTAGAGTTTTTCTCATGAATGATGAGTGGCTTGAGAGAGGCTCCCTCTTACTTTATAGGGCTAGGGTTAGGGTTTCTAATGTATAATATCTATTTTGCCCTTCATGACTTGTCATGAAGAACTAATTAATGAGGGGTTTAGTAATTCATGTGAGGGATTAAACCAAATGCAAATTAAATAGGATAGGGGTTTATCTAGTGGGTTTTTTTTAGGTCTAGTCTACTAACCCATGCATTAATGAACACAATATAATATGTATAATATATATCATGCAATATATTAACACAATAAAATAAATACGATAAATGACAATAAAGTCCCTATTCTAGAAATGTGGTAGTGACAAGCCTGATAATGCAAGAAATTTGACCAATTTGATGCACTACTTGCCTTTGATGTCGCGGTGGGAGATATTGTTTATTGTGAAGGAGACTGCCGAAAATATGCACTACTTGTTGGATCACCCATCCTATGGAGAAGAATGGAAGTACTATGATTGAAAGTATCTCAATTTTTATTTGGATTCACGTAATGTAAGATTGGGGCTCTCCTCCGACGGTTTTATTCCATTCGGACTTTCAGACTGTCAGTATTCGTGTTGGCCTGTGATCGTCACTCCGTACAACCTTCTACCTTGGATGTGCATAAAAACTACGTATATGTTCTTAACCGTCATCATCACGGGTTCGAACAATCCGAAGAGGAACATCGATGTGTACTTACAGCCGTTAATAGATGAGTTGAATCAACTATGGAAAGTAGGCGCCAACACGTACAATATTTTCAGAAAGTAGAATTTTTATATGAGGGCAGCACTTATATGGACCATTAACGACTTTTCGTCTTATGGAATATTATTTGGATGGAACACTCATGGTCATCTCTCATGTCCATATTGCATGGACCGCACAAAGGCTTTCCATTTGAAACACGGAGGAAAATCGTGCTTTTTCGATTTACATCGACAATTTTTGTCGTCGAATCATCCGTTCCGGAGGAACAAGAATATTTTTTGTGCCGATATTATAGAGAAGAAACATCCATCTCTAAGGTGGTCCAGAGACTCGATATGGGAAGAGGTAAAAGATTTACCAAATGCTATCGAAGAGCCCACTAAGGGGTACAAGTGTGATGGATTTGGTCGCACTCATAACTAGACGAAGAGGAGCATATTCTGAGACCTGCCATATTGGAGAACCTATCTGATCAGACATAACCATGATGTCATGTATATCAAGAAGAATGTGTTTAACCAAATAACTAATACTGTGATAGACGTAAATGGGAAGACAAAATATAATCCCAAGGCTAGGTTAGACTTGGAAGAAATATAAAGACGTCCGACATTACATTTAATAGAGGAAGGGAATAAAAATTATAAGCACTCCAAGGTAATTTTCTCACTAGACAAGCAAGATAAAGAAAGACTTTGTAGTTGAATTCAGTGCCTAAAATATCCAGATGGATAAGTGTCGAATCTGAGAAGATGGGTCGACCCGAAGGAGAACAAACTGACGGGTATGAAGAGACACGACTGTCACATATTCATGGAGAGGTTAATTTCGATTGTATTTCGAGAATTCTTACCGTAGGTAGTTTGGGATCCATAGACAGAGCTTAGCATATTCTTCAAAGATCTTTGTTCTACCAAGTTGATCATCAATCATCTAGAAAAGCAAGAGAAGGATATTATGGTAATACTGTATAAGTTTGAAAGGGTGTTCCCTCCTGGATTCTTGGACTCCATGGAGCATTTTTCTATTCATATTTTATATGAGGCACGTATTGGTGGGCCTGTCGGTTATCGGTTGATGTACCCGTTTGAGCGACATCTGAACCACCTAAGGATAAAGGTAAAAAATAAGGCAGAGATCGAGGGTTCTATTTGTGAAGCCTATGTTCTCGAGTAGATTACAAACTTCTGTTCGATGTATTTCAAGCCTCATGTTGTTACTAATAGAACGAGAGCTCCCAAAAACGACGATAGATATCAGGAATCTAATGATGCAATACAGAAAGTATTCAATCTTTCAAAAATCCCTCGAGAAAAATAAAGAAGAGATATCTGAATGATGATGAGCTTAGGGCTGCTCAGTTGTATATATTACTCAACTACGACGAGGATGAAGTGGAGAAGTGTCAGCCCCCTTTCCCTGCGCACTTTGGCGCATGTTGGTTGCTAGCCCGACCTTTGTTTAGACTGGACCCATGAGTTGTGGAGAAGAGTGGGTTTGGTTGGGTTGGTGGCATGTGTGGCTAGGATGGGTTTGAGTAATCTAACGGTCCACATCTCAAACATAAATCTATATATATTCCTATTTTTCTCTCTCTTCTCATTATTTCCTTTCTATTTCTCTCTCTTAGATTTTCTTTCCCTCCGTAGACAATTACATCTTGCACAAGAGAAGAACCATAGATTTATGCATGCTTTTAATTCTTAATTATTCCTATTTGTTTCTAGCTCATGTTGTTAGGACCGAGCACCCCTTCATCTTTAATACTTGTCATTCTTGATTTTCTTGGTTGGAATTGCATGGACCAGATTTTAGGTCTATGGGTTCACTTATTTTTTCTTGGGAATTGATCTACCAAAACTTCATGTTTTATAAAACTAATTATCTCATAGTGTAGAACACCATATTTTATGTAACTTTACTTTTGGTCATGCTTGTTTTCGAGTCCAGCTAAGTTCAGTGCTAAAACTTGATACAATGCGTATACCAAATGGCTTACTGGAGAAGAAGAACAGTGCTCTGTGAAGAGTATGCAAGAGAACCCCTTTGACGTAGAAATACGTATGTTTTAGTTTGGGCTTATTGGTGTGCTGTCCCAACTCCTCGTGTGTACTAATCATATTGTCATACTCCTTCAGTCAGTGGCGCACTTTTGGAGGAATCCAAGTTGGCACATTTTGGTGCGTATTCCATTAAAGTTCTCCCTGGAAAACCAAAAAAAAGTGTGCCACTGCTAGTCTGTGCACTTTCTTCGTGTTGGCAATCTGGCGCACTTTTCTCCTTTTCGTCAACCGTCGCACTTTGCTTATGTTTGGTAGCTTGCGCACTTTTCCTTCTTCATTTTCTTTAGGACGAAGCTTTGGTTTCTCAATTTTTGTGTTATTGATTTGTGTGCCCTCGACTATCGAACTTTGACCTCGGATTGAGTATTTTGTCTTATAGCTAGCTTGCTCCCACACTTTTCCTGAAAGCGTACTTTATTTCTGTCCGTGCACTTTTGTCAAGTGCGCCGTGTTACTCAATTTGATAAAGTGCGTCACCCTTTGTAGCTCGTGCAATTTCTTGCGAATGTGCACCAACCCAGTTTTAGTCATTTCTGTGCCATCCCAGTTTTGGTCGTTTGTATTCCACAACCCAGTTTTGGTCGTTTGTACGCCAACTTTCTTTATGCGTCAACCCAGTTTTAGTCGTTTGTGCGCCAACCCAGTTTGGTCATTTGTGTGCCACAACCTAGTTTTGGTCGTTTGTTGTGCCAACTTGCTTTGTGCGTCACAACCTAGTTTTAGGTTTTTGTGCGTCAACCATGCTTTTGTTCGTTTGTGCACCACAACCTAGTTTTAGTCGTTTGTGTGCCAACCTTACTTCTATGTATTTTATGTGCCAACTTGCTTTGAGCCTAATGTTTCCTGCGCATGTTGAGCCCTGTAGATGTAGCCCTGTATGCATTTATTATTTTACTTGTTAATTAGATTACCTTTTCTTGATTACTTTATTATATGTTGGATAGAATAAGTGACGTAGTTCAATTCGGGTGACGTTCTGCAACCCCGATCCTTGTTTAGTTTAAGGGTTGTGGATCAGATCTCGAAGGGTTCTTGTACTACTCTTATTTCCATTCATCGATATAACAAAGTAAAAAATTGATGTGACCATTATTAGACTATCCTGTGCTGAAAAACTTGCTATATGGTGACTTGTTTTCAAACTAGATACTAGAACTTGTTCCTGCCCTGACTCTTGTATCCATATTGATACACTTGATCGCATCAAGAGTACTACTTGATATATATATATATATATATATATATATATATATATATAGTGAGTCGTCGTGCCACATACTCCTGCTACGTGATATATGTTATTATTTGGATCCGTGTACTATTCGGGGGTTAGGAAAGTATTAGTGGATGTGTGATCATATCTTATAGACCGTGATTTAGTGTAGCCCGTGATAGCTAGCAGATCATGCAACTCACCTGTGATCATACTAGCTTTCCTTTTATATATAGCCCGTACTAGGCCCAAGTCGATCACATTATCTTACTAATATTTCAAGGCACATTTATTATATTATTTCCTTTATTTCAGTTCATTACATTGATGTTCCTCCCCATAATGTTCTCAGTTTATTGCCATTATTTACCATGATACAATTTCTTGTGATATTTACTAGTTCAGTTATTTTCATCATTTATTTTTATTGTTATTATTGTTTTATAGTTTCTGTCAATTATTGGAACTGCTATTGGGTTGTACTTCACTCCAATCCTAACTGGATATATTTTTCAGATTATTTATTAGAGGACTGGTGTCATACGCACTATGGGCCATATGATTGCGAGACAGTTGAGATAGCACCCGTAGAGCCTATTAAGATAGTACCAACAGTCGATGAGACTTAGTTAGTTTATTTATGATATTCTATATGTCAGTTAGACACTTTTGACATGTATTATATTTGAGATCATTAAGATGTGATTAGACTTGGACTTATGATGTATTGTGACTTTATTTCTTTCCTTCTATTCCATATCGTACCATATCTTCCTCTAGTTTATTATTGTGATTGGGTATTGTTTACCATTATCATATTATCATATTGTCCTCCATTTGGGAGTTGAGATATCTTGACAGGTACATTATATATTATATATATATATATATATATATATATATATATTGTGTGAGATATTTAGATAATATTGTTGACATAAAAAGTGTTCTACCGACGATGTTACGACGTAAGATGGACGTACCCACGTACTCGTGCCCCTACACCTAGTGCGGATTAATACACATTTTTGTGGTAGCCCATGCAGGTCTTGAAGTCTTCGAAGTAGTAGTACTTAGACTTGGAGTTACTACAAGCCTGCTATAGGTTATAGGACTGGGGATATAGGATAAGAGGATACTGAATCACAACTAGGAACATTTTTAATATATTAAATTTATTACCTTTATCATTCGGAATAATTGCTTGTTTGAAATATTACTGTCCTTTCTTGATACTATCTTATCTTGCGCAATATTGATTCCTTTATTTTGAATCTGTCTTCAGGATGTCGCCGAAGACCCGATCGCAGCGCTCTGGAGCATTTTTGGCGAGGTCAATTACTTTGTCACTTCAGAGAGAGACAACAGCTATTGTTTTGCCTTCTTCCGCTCAGAGGGTTGCCTCAACGGTTCTGGTGAGGATTTCTACAGCATCTTTTGGGGGTGCTCCACCTCCAGTTCAGAGGATGATGCCCACAGTTTTTGAGGAGCTTCCACCACCCCAGCACCAATCGATGCAGCACAGATGTTTGTGCTATTTGGGAAGATGATGGAGGCCCAGAGGGCCCAGACGGAGACTCAGCACCGCCAGTCGGATGTGATAAGGCAGGGGATAGAAAATGCCCATCATCTAGCCCTTACAGGATTAGAAAGGGATGCCCTTTCTCAGCCATATATGGTACCGCTTTATTCTGCCTCGCGCACAGCAACCGAGGCCGGGTACCATTATTTATTTCAAGGGATGGGCCCAAGGAATTCAAGGGCATAGAAGGGATCTTGTACGCCGACGATTGGATTGAGGACCTAGAGAGAAACCTGCGACTGACATAGATTCCAAAGAGTCTACAGGTAGAGGTCGCGGGCAGCCAGATGTTTGACATTACGCTGACATGGTTTCGTTCAAACCCGAGGATCGCGACACCAGGACTGGCTTGGAAAGCTTTTAAACAGCTTTTCAAGGAGAAGTTCTTTCCGAACGTGGCTCTGAGTGTCCTAGAGAGCCAGTTCCTAGACCTCGTCCAAGGGAGCATGATGGTAGACAAATACGCCACAGAGTTCTGCAGATTATGGAGGGGCAGAATCCCCTAGGGAAGGATATAAAGTTTTGAAATAATTTTATTAGGGAGGTCAAATCTCTCACTAGGGGATATCTCACAGCTACATTCGAGGAGATCATGATTGTAAACTCCCTCACCCAAAATATGTATTTTGTGTATATTTTATATTATTATATTTATTATAGATGTTGAATTTATTTAGAGTATTCTCTTAGCTAATTAGAAAATAAATTTTTAGTATATTTACTTATATAAATATTTATTTAGAATTATTTTTAGGCTATTTTAGATTATTGAGATTTTTTCATAATTTTTAGTTAATTAAAAACTAGTAACACTAATTTTCTAGGACTTTGAAGAATTTATTTTATATTCAAACTTAATTAAAAATATTCCAAAATTTTATTTTAGGTTCTAAATAGTCAAATATATTTTCTAGAATTTTCTGGGAATTTTCTGAATACTTTTAGTATTTATTGGGAGTTATTTAGACTAATAACTAATTTTTAGGACTTGTAAAATTTATTGTGCAAGCCAAGGAATATAGAATGAACCCAAATTATTTTCTAGGGTTTATAATATTATTATATATTTTCTGGAATTATTTCAGAATTTTTGGAATAATGTTAGTATTTATTTTTAGTTAAATGGATAAAACTAATGTTTAGAGCTTCTCCTAATTATAGTAGTAAACTTATGAATATAAAATTGTCCCAAATATTTTTCTAGAGTTTATAGGTTCAAAATATATTTTATGTAATTTTTCCAGATTTTTATGATTATTTTTAATATTTATTTGGAGTTATTTAGATTTAAAATGACTTAAATAATATTTTGATAAAGAAAAATCAAAAACAAATAATATAACAAAAACCATCCAATCAGATTCTGACACGTGTCAGCCTATAAATATCTTTTCAGCCGCAGGTACATCCCTATATATATATATATTATTATAACCCTAATTATCCCATTATTTTAGAGAGAGAGATTTTGGAGAATTGCCATCTAGGGTTCTTTAATCTTCCACAAGCCATTGCGCATAGTTTCTTGCGTTAGAAAGATATTGAGGTTAGCTTTCTGATTATATAATTTATTTTAAGAAATTATGAGTATTAAATTCTGGAAAATTCGTAGAGTACAGCATGTCCAAAAATAAATGTGTTTCAATATTTTCACGATTTCGGGAGAACCAGGAATCAGAATCATGAACCGTTTAAAGTTTTGGAAAGCTAATGTCGAGATCATTGACATATGTTTTTTCCAGAATTTAATTCGAAGTATTTATATACTGTTAATTCTATAGAACTTCTAGGTTAGAATTTAACCATCGGTGCACAATACAAACTTTGTATGTGCCATAATTTCCAAACGAATTTGAATTTGGACGAGCCATAAATTCCAGCATATTTTTAACGCTGAAATCTACAGGAAATCATACATGAAAGTTGAGTTTGTGTCGGTTGACTTTTCGGTCAACAGATCGCCTCGATTTGCGTGCCATGAGTCTCGAGTTGATAAAATTCAGTTTCTTTGGACAAAATTTAAGAATTAACATAAAAATCAGAATAATAAGATTAAAATAGGATTTTAGAGTAATTATTCTAGAATTAAATAAATTAAAATAAATTATCTTTTGACGTGATAAATTTGTAATACATAGGCTATTTGGACTGTGACTTGGACTCTGATTCATACCAGCAGCAGGACCCCAGGCAAGATACCTTGCCAAATTGCTTACAGTATTTTACATGCTTAGTATATTTCTGTATATTTATTTCAATTATGTTTATTTATTGCATGTGTAGTTCCTTTCAGTCATTACTATATATTAGATATGTTGACACACACTTGACACTTAGTATCATAGGGGACAATCATTAGGCGTATGGGCTTTTAACCACTCTGGTAAACCATAGTCTCTAGCACGCGCTATGGTGGTCGTGTCCGATGGTCGCTACCCGAGAGGTATGTCGATTGATGGAGTCCGAGGGTCGCTACCCCAGAGGTATGTCGGCTGATGATGTCCACTGACGAGCGTGAGGTTGTGAGGATTAGATCGAGTAGCCTACCCTTGCCCATACATCAAAAATTTGTCCTCATTTGCATTCATATAGATGGTCTTTTATAGCGTACTTATTTATTTTCAAATTATATGCATGTTTACTGTATTCCAATTGGCTCGTATTTTCTGTATCTTGTTACGTCCCTCTGAGGACCTGGTCCGCTGCCAGGTGTATCTATTCTTGAGTATTTATAGGAGCACAGATTGGATGGCTATATATGTTTCGTGAATGTCCTCTCTTCGAGCCCGTGATTGCTAGATGGTGTTCTTATATGGTGTTGTTGTGTTGTACTTATTTTAATATTTGCTCTTACATTCGAGTTGGTAGTGGATTTGTTTCCATCCAACTATTATCCTTAGATATTTATGTTGACATCTAGTTATATAGATGCTAGTTATTATTTATATTGATTTTTTGTGGATGAGATTTAGATTGTATCCTATGACTTGTGATATATGTTCATACCACTTGTGGATTAATTTTCATATTACAGCGTACGTGTGGATTTTGGTTTCCATTTATTGGAGTTGCCATATCCATGCGGCTGGCATGCTTACGTGTTCCTAGTCCTACGTATTTTGGGACTGGGGCGTGACATGTTTTTGTGGTGGCTCATGCAGGTCGAGAGCATATTGTCTCGGTTATGTTACTGTATCGAACAAGTCTGCACCTAGGACTAGAGTATAGGATCTCATCCACAATTGACTATGACTCATCTTTCTTCTAATATATTCTATTTGAATAATTGCATCCTGCTTGATTCCTGTACTCCTATAATAGTTCCTTTAGTATAGTCTCTCCTAGAATATAGAAGTTCCTGTTGTTAGATGATAAGTATGGTAACCTTCCTATTAAGATTACAACTAGAGTGCTGACACACCACTAAGTTTAGGATGTCTAGTGAACCCTAGAATTTCTTATCTCTAGAATTAGTTTACCATTACCTCCTGATGTGTTATAAGGACTTGAGAGTAGTATAGACACTACTAGAGTTAGTTAGAAGTTTACCATTATGGTTGCCCCTAGCATTGAGAAACCAATAGAAAACCAAAGTGAATATTAGGACTGAACCTAACCCACGCCGTTAGATGAGTATTGGAGAACCATAAATTTAGATTCTTGTCTTGAGATAAGTAGACAATACCTTAGAAAGCCAAGAGCAATACATATAATATTTTCCTAATCATACCTCAAACATAGAGACTAGCATACCCCTTTCCCTTGAAAAACCATGATGCTATCTAAAGCCCCTCTATTTTCATATATTGTTCCCCTGTGACCATAGCGTTCGCTAATTGTGCGACGATCAAAATTACGTTCTTCTTTTCTTTATCTTTTAACTCATGCCACCTGACACTTCTGATAGTAGGTCAAGTAATTTATTTCTTTGTTAAGGACACATAGTTTGCTAGGATTATAGTTGTAATCTTGAATTTTGAAATTGTGTGCTTAGTAGTTAGAACTTGATAGTTAAGTTATTCTTGTAGATTGAGACCTGGTGCTTATCCCTTAGTTTTAAATTGCGTAACTTGTACCACACCTAAATACGAGTTATATTCCCTTTCCCTTGAGGCCAGTAACTGTCCCATTCTTACTATTGACACTTGCACTATGACTAAGAGTTAAGACGACCATGACCTATGTAATATAAGAGGATACCCTAACAAGTACCAAGACCCCTTCTCGAAGACCTTAACAGGAGCTTCTACGGTACCCTTAAGACTGTCACAGTATTAGTTTATTGTTTTAAGTTGGGTAGTATACCTCGCAACCTAGTATCACATAGTCTTTTGACCTATTATTGAAGTGTGATTGAACAACATTAATTGTATACTAGCATAAGACGACAGTGGTTATTCAGACAATAGAAGTTAGAGGTCCTTGCCCACATTTGGTCGACTAGCGACATAGACAAGGAGGTTGTATGATAACTGTAGGGATTGTAGAGTCTTTTATTATTGTTGCTTAGTTGTTTTGTTTTATGAACTTGAATTAATTTGTACCTCCTTTCATCATCATCTAGCGTACTTATATTTGCTGCACTACCTTGACTTATGCTGCTATTATAGCCTAGTTTTGCAAGCTTACTCTTTTATCGAGCTTGATCATGAGATATGTATTATTGGAGACGTCTACTAATACATTTCAGAATCAGTGTATTAAGGTCTAGCTAACCTTAGTGCACTTGATTCGCCCTTCGTAATACTACTTTACGTGGATTGAGATATGTAGTGATTGGTAGACGAATATACTTGCCCCTAGATATGTCTGAGCGGATCGTATCGGTTACATAACTGTACTAATACGAGCATGTGAATAGGAATTACCAAAATAGGACTTCAATCCACAACTGCTTTGACAATTTCTATTTGAATTCTTTAAACGCCTTGATCCCGATACTTCTATTCTATTACCTCGCCCTTGAACTCTTTATTATTGATCTCCGTCTTCCCTTATTTCGGAAAGACGAAACCTCGTGCTTGGTATAAGTTTGATACACAGAGAGTACTAGATATACCCCATAGGCCGATCACATACTTGAGGATTATTCTTTCGTAATTAAGGACATATCATATATGATATAATCGGCGTTGAAGTTTTGAGGATTGAATGACATGAGTAAATAAATTAAGGAATATTTTTCTTAAAGTATATAGCCTTCTGTGATAGATGGATAAATTCTAAGTTGGGTAGCAGTGCATTGCCAACTTGAGAGGAATTTCTTTTAGATTGTGATCAAGTAAGATTAGATTGGGAGATTCAAGTTATTTTAATTTTGAGAAATTTTAAAAGAAGGATTAAGATAATGAGGATTTAACGAATTTTAAAATCTTGATATTGTGGACCAAATATTTATACTTTGAGCACATGATTTAAATTTTGAATATTGAAGGATGAATCATCGATTTAAATTTTGAGGATAAATATAGAATTTTAGACTTGAACAATTGGTGAATTAGATTTAAATTTTATAATTTGAGGATTTGAATTAAAAGTTTAATTTTGATTGTTGGGTCACCTATTTAAAATATTGAGGATGTAAATTGAGTTTAAATATTTGAAGAGTACAAAATTCTTAATTTGAGAATATGAATAAGATTTGATTAGAATTGTTTATTGTTCAAAGTCTAGAGAAGATTATGATAGTTGAAAATGGTGATATAAATTTTGATGTGGGATGTCATATAGACTTGAGTTAGATTTGAATGTTAATTATTTAAAAAAAATCGAGAAAAGATTACGACAGGTTGAATTTTGATTTAAACAGTGGTTATCTTAATTTTGAAGTGATCGCGATAGAATTGAATAGATTTTGTTATTTAAATTTTTGGAAGAGATTGCGATTGACGTACCTTATGTACGAATGTGAAGGATTTAACAAATTATGCCTTATTTTAATTTCGAGGACGAAATTATTTTAAGTTGGGTAGATTGTAAACTCCCTTACCCAAAATAGATATTTTGTGTATATTTTATATTATTATATTTATTATAGATATTGAATTTATTTAGAGTATTCTCTTAGCTAATTAGAAAATAAATTTTTAGTATATTTACTTATATAAATAATTATTTAGAATTATTTTTAGGCTATTTTAGATTATTGAGATTTTTTCATAATTTTTAGTTAATTAAAAACTAGTAACACTAATTTTCTAGGACTTTGAAGAATTTATTTTATGTTCAAACTTAATTAAAAATATTCCAAATTTTATTTTAGGTTCTAAATAGTCAAATATATTTTCTAGAATTTTCTGGAAATTTTTTGAATACTTTTAGTATTTATTGGGAGTTATTTAGACTAATAACTAATTTTAGGACTTGTAGAATTTATTGTGCAAGCTCAGAAATATAGAATGGACCCACATTATTTTTTAGGATTTATAATATTATTATATATTTTTTGGAATTATTTTAGAATTTTTGGAATAATGTTAGTATTTATTTTTAGTTAAATGGATAAAACTAATGTTTAGAGCTTCTCCTAATTATAGTAGTAAACTTATGAATATAAAATTGTCCCAAATATTTTTCTAGGGTTTATAGGTTCAAAATATATTTTATGTAATTTTTCCAGATTTTTATGATTATTTTTAATATTTATTTGGAGTTATTTAGATTTAAAATGACTTAAATAATGTTTTGATAAAGGCAAATCAAAAACAAATAATATAAAAAAAAATCATCCAATCAGATTCTGACACGTGTCAGCCTATAAATATCTTTTCAGCCGTAGGTACATCCCTATATATATATATATATATATATATATATATATATATATATATATATATATATATATATATATATATATATATATATATTATTATAACCCTAATTATCCCATTATTTTAGAGAGAGAGATTTTGGAGAATTGCCATCTAGGGTTCCTTAATCTTCCACAAGCCATTGCGCATAGCTCCAGACTCCAAACAAGGTCTAGTTTCTTGTGTTAGAAAGATATTAAGGTTAGCTTTCTGATTATATAATTTATTTTAAGAAATTATGAGTATTAAATTCTGGAAAATTCGTAGAGTACAGCATGTCCAAAAATAAATGTGTTTCAATATTTTTACGATTTCGGGAGAACCAGGAATCAGAATCATGAACCGTTTAAAGTTTTGGAAAGCTAATGTCGAGATCATTGACATATGTTTTTTCCAGAATTTAATTCGAAGTATTTATATACTGTTAATTCTGTAGAACTTCTAGGTTAGAATTTAACCATCGGTGCACAATACAAAATTTGTATGTGCCATAATTTCCAAACGAATTTGAATTTGGACGAGCCGTAAATTCCAGCATATTTTTAACGCTGAAATCTACAGAAAATCATACATGAAAGTTGAGTTTGTGTTGGTTGACTTTTCGGTCAACAGATCGCCTCGATTTGCGTGCCATGAGTCTCGAGTTGATAAAATTCAGTTTCTTTGGACAAAATTTAGGAATTAACATAAAAATCAGAATAATAAGATTAAAATAGGATTTTAGAGTAATTATTCTAGAATTAAATAAATTAAAATAAATTATCTTTTGACGTGATAAATTTGTAATACATAGGCTATTTGGACTGTGACTTGGACTCTGATTCATACCAGCAGCAGGACCCCAGGCAAGATACCTTGCCAAATTGCTTACAGTATTTTACATGCTTAGTATATTTCTGTATATTTATTTCAATTATGTTTATTTATTGCATGTGTAGTTCCTTTCAGTCATTACTATATATTAGATATGTTGACACACACTTGACACTTAGTATCATAGGGGACAATCATTAGGCGTATGGGTTTTTAACCACTTTGGTAAACCATAGTCTCTAGCACGCGCTATGGTGGTCGTGTCCGATGGTCGCTACCCGAGAGGCATGTCGATTGGTGGAGTCCGAGGGTCGCTACCCCAGAGGTATGTCGGCTGATGATGTCCACTGACGAGCGTGAGGTTGTGAGGATTAGATGGAGTAGCCTATCCTTGCCCATACATCGAAAAGTTGTCCTCATTTGCATTCATATAGATGGTCTTTTACAGTGTACTTATTTATTTTCAAATTATATGCATGTTTACTGTATTCAAATTGGCTCGTATTTTCTGTATCTTGTTACGTCCCTCTGAGGACCTGGTCCGCTGCCAGGTGTATCTATTCTTGAGTATTTGCAGGAGCACAGATTGGATGGCTATATATGTTTCGTGAATGTCCTCTCTTCAAGCCCGTGATTGCTAGATGGTGTTCTTATATGGTATTGTTGTGTTGTACTTATTTTAATATTTGCTCTTACATTCGAGTTGGTAGTGAATTTGTTTCCATCCAATTATCATCCTTAGATATTTATGTTGACATCTAGTTATATAGATGCTGGTTATTATTTATATTAATTAATTTTCTGTGGATGAGATTTAGATTGTACCCTATGACTTGTGATATATGTTTATATCACTTGTGGATTGATTTTCATATTACAACGTACGTGTGGATTTTGGTTTCCATATATTGGAGTTGCCATATCCATGCGGCTGGCATGCTTACGTGTTCCTAGTCCTACGTATTTTGGGACTGAGGCGTAACAATGATGGATACATAGAGTGCCGAGGATGACTTGTAGCTCAAGTCCACAAGGATGAGAGACCCATCACGGGGAGCTAGCAGTAGTGTAGGTCCAGCCAAGCGACCCCTATTCCAGAAGCAGAGGATCTTCCAACCGTAGAGATAATAGTTTCATGTACCATTCTGAGCACCAGTGCAGCAGACTCACCAGGCCCCAAGATCGGCACAGCAAGCCCCGTAGTATACTCACTATGGGAAGATTGGGCATACACGGGAGGTTTGTAGGAAGAGGCTTGGAGTATATCTCTATTGCGGAGAGCTAGGCTACCAGTTGAGGGAGTGTCTAGTGGCTCTAGTTCGAGCAGGTCTGGGAGCAGCACCGGCATATAGAGCACCAGCGAGGCCACCTGTGGAACAACAAAGGGGCCTTCTTTACCAACTCAGTAGAAGCATTTCGTCTAGCACCAGCAACAGCAGAGAGGTACACAGCGAGGGTGAGCTTTTGCCATGATAGTTGAGGAGGAGGAGCCAGTCGGAGATGTGATATCAGGTTCAATTCTTCTTGATTCTATTCTAGCTTATGCTTTATTTGATTTTGTTGCTTCCTATAGTTTTTTATCTGTATCTTTTGCTCTTAAGCATCGTTTAGAGGATGAACCTGTGGCTAGGACTTGCAAGATTATGATTGGGGGTGGCATTATCCTGGTCAGTAATATTTACAAGGATCGAAGAGTTACACTGGAAGGCCAGAAGTTGAGTGCGTGCTTACTCGTAATGCCACTTTCGAGCTACGATATTGTACTTGGGATGGATTGGTTGAGTAGGCACCATGATAGTATAGATTGTCGTAGAGGCAGAATTTTATTTTGACCGCCAGGAGATCCAGAGTTTGAGATTGCAAGAGGAGCAGCAGAGCAGAGTAAGGATGCCATCTGTGGAGCCAAGGTGGAAGAGAATGAGCTGCCACATCCTTTGATAGCAGAATTCATGGATATTTTTCTCGATGAGTTATCGGGTTTGCCGCCAGACCGAGATATTGAGTTCTCTATAGACTTGGTGCCAGGCGCAGAGCCAATATCTCAGTACGTCTATAGAGTTAACAACATCAAAATGGTAGAGTTGAAGAAGCAAGTAGATGAGTTACAAGATAAAGGCTTTATTAGGTCCAGTTCATTACCATATGGTGCTCCGGTATTGTCTATACCATAGAAGGAAGGGTTGGTACGCATGTGTATCGACTACAGGGCTCTGAACAACCTCACTATCAAGAACAAATATTCGCTGCCGAGGATTAATAATCTCTTCGATCAGTTGAGAGGAGCGTAGATATTTTCAAAGATAGACTTGAGGTCGGGTTAATACTAGATAAAAGTGAAGAAGGAGGACATTCCGTAGATAGCTTTTCGGACTCGGTATGGCCAGTTTGAGTTGTTGGTGATCCTGTTTGGGTTGATCAATGCCCCGACGGTATTCATGAATCTGATGAATAAGGTGTGACACCAGTATCTTGACAAGTTCGTGGTGGTATTTATTGATGATATTCTTGTTTATTTGAAGACCCAGGAGGAGCATGAGAAACACCTAAGGATAGTTTTGGAGACTCTCAGGAAGGAGAATCTTTATGGAAAGCTTTCGAAGTATGAGTTCTTTCTTGACAAGGTTGAATTCTTTGGTCATGTGATTACAGGTAATGGGATCTCAGTGGACCCGAAGAATATTTCAGCAGTGTAGTCGTAGGCTACTCCAAGTTCAGTGGCAGAGATTAGGAGTTTTTTTGGGCTACGAGGTTATTATCGGTGGTTTGTACATGACTTCTCCTGGATTACGGAGCCGATGACTAGGCTGACCAGGAAGGATGTAGAGTTTGTCTGGACAGAGGAGATTCAGGCCGCTTTTGAGGAGCTAAAGAAGAGGTTGATGACAACTCTAGTGTTGACGTTGCTATCAGGATTAGGTGGATTCTCTATCTATAGTGATGCTTCAGGGAAGGGTTTGGATTATGTCCTAGAGCATAATATAAAGGTGATTACCTATGCTTCCAAACAATTACGTCCTCATGAGAAGAATTATCCTACCCATGATTTGGAGTTGGCAGTGGTCATCTTTGCTCTAAAGTTGTGGAAATACTATTTGTACAAAAAGCGTGTAGAGATTTTCACAGACCACAAAATCTTGAAGTATGTGTTTACACAAAAAGAGCTAAACATGAGACAGCGGCGGTGGTTGAAGTTGATGAAAGACTTCGACATATCATTGCTGTACCATCCAGGGAAGGCCAACGTAGTCGCTGATGCATTGAGAAGGTATTTAGTAGCTATGTACTTGACTACGGACTGATATTTATTGGCCAATCTTAAGAGCTTGGGTATTAAGGTGCTGGTACCTAGCGTCTAGATACATATATGGTGATTGCAGATACAGTCTGAGCTAATGGACAAGATCTGAGCTACGTAGTATAACGATAAGTCTCTGAAGATCATCAGGGCACAGGTTCGGATGGGACTATCCGAGGACTTCACTATTGCGGAGGATGGATCACTACGGTACGGTACCAGATTGTATGTGCCAAGTGGGATTTTACGCAAGGAGGTTCTTTAGGAGGCACATCGATCACAACACTCTATACATCCAGGTGCCAATAAGATATATTGAGATCTGAGGGAGCATGTATAGTGGTATGGCATGAAGCGGGAGATGGCATACTTCGTATCAAGATATCTAGTGTGCCAGCAGGTAAAGGCAGAGAGGCAGAGGCCAGGAGGTCTACTTCAGCCCTTACCCATTCTCTAGTGGAAGTGGGAGCATATTACTATGGATTTTATTTTGGGACTTTCGCATTCTTCAGGAGGTAAAGATACAATTTTGGTCATCGTAGACAGGTTGACCAAATTAGCCTACTTCTTGTCATTTAAAATAGGTACGTCTATGGAGAAGCTAGCCGAGATTTACGTGAGATAGATTGTCAGATTGCATGGAGTTCCTGTGAGCATTGTCTTGGATCGAAATAGTCCCTTCATATCCCAATTTTGGAGGAGTTTGCAGTCTAGCTTGGGAACCCAGCTCAAGTTCAGTACCGAATATCACCCCCAGACAGACGGGCAGTCGGAAAGGACTATTCAGACTCTTGAGGATATGCTTCGCACTTATGTTTTGGACTTCAGAGGCTCTTGGGAGGATCATCTTCACCTGGTAGAGTTTGCTTACAACAACAGCTACCAGGCCAGGATCGAGATATCACCATTCGAGGCTTTAAATGGACGTTGATTTTGTATTCCTCTATCTTGGGATGATGTTGGTGAGAGAGACTTGTAGGGACCAGAGATGATTGTGGATGCAACTAAGAAGGTGAAGCTCATTAGAGATAGACTTCGGGTGGCACATGACAGACAGCGCCATTGGGTCGATAGCCATCAGAGACTTTTAGATTTTGAGGTATAGATTTTGTTTGTATTGCTTGTGATTGCTTTGTTTAGGATGAGTGTTAAGGCTGTATTTTGTTATAGGTTGGCGATCTAGTATTCTTGCGAATTTCTCTGATACGGGAAACGATTCTCTTTGGTGGAGACGGGAAACTTAGTCCACGGTACATCGGACCCTTCGGAGTTCTTGTCAGGGTCGGTATAGTAGCTTACAGACTAGACTTGCCGTGTGCACTAGAGGGTGTACATGATGTGTTTCATGTGTCGTAGCTGAGACGGTACGTGGAAGATGTGTCACGTATTGGATCTCTCAAAAATTGATGTAGGTCCGACTCTCAATTACCCAGAACAACTAGTGGAGATTCTAAATCGCAGGGAGAAGGTGCTATGGAACCAGACGATTTCCTTGGTACGCGTCATGTAGAGGCATCACTCTACGGAAGAGTCTACCTGGGAGAGGAAAGCCGAGATGCGCGAGCGATACCCATATCTCTTTGAGCCATGAGGTATCGTTCTTTCTTGCTTGCTGTGATTGTTTGCTGTGATTGCTTGTTGTAGTGCTAGTTATTTTCTTAAATTTTGAGGATAAAATTTTTCTAAGGAGGGTAGACTTGTCACTACCATATTTCTAGATGAGGGTATTTTTGTTATTTAGTATATTTATTATTTAGTGATTAAATATTTATATATATTGTACTACTAGTTATTTATATTTTGTTGTGCTATTTATTTATTAGTTAGTGGGATAGGCTATTATTTGGACTTGTATTTATTGGACCCAATTAGATTGTCATGAAGCATTTATCCCAATATTGGGTTAGGCCTATTAGACTCATTCCCTTTAGTTAATTATGGAGATTTGATTAGTTTTATGAAGAATTAAAAGTTTCCTAATATATTCCTCCATAATTAACCTCATAACTAACTAGTAGGGGTATATTAGACATTGTGTAGTTGTTTGGGAGAAGGAAAAGGGGGCCGGCCACATGAAGAAGGTCTCTCTATCTCCTCTTATTCATTTATTTCATTAGAGATCCCCAATTGTGTTCTTCCAAAAATTGACACATCCTTTGACCAAATTTATCCCAATTCACTCTCATTCCCTTTCAATTACATCATCTAAGAAGCATTGGAGCTTGGATTGCAAGGAGCACTTGAAGAAGGATGAATTGACAAGGAGCTTGTGTCCTAATTGTGTCATATTGAGCATTTTATTGGGAATCCATCTCCTAATTGATAAATTCTAATTTCCCCTATAATCTAGACTCTAATTCATGAATTTGACCATTAGAAAATCTTTCTTGGCTTAGGGCTACCCATAAGAACAAGAACTAGATTCATAGGACCTCTATTGTGATTTTTACATGGTGATTTATGCTTATTTTGGGAGAATTTCGAGATTGATACATAAATTGTGTGTCATGAGACTAATTAGATTTAATTAGACTTTTATTGATGATATGTGACTAGATATGTGTCCATAATTGGACATGAGTAGAGCGTATCATGGTATTTTATGATACGATATGATACAAAGTTTATTTTGGGTGATTTGTGTAATTACTCCTCAAATTCCATTATAACTAATTATTTTTAGTTATATAATTATGTAATTGATATGTATAATAGGTATTTGTAATGTATTGGGGGACTTGGTACTTGGTTTTGGTACGTATCATGGGTATCCTAGTTGTGCACCATAAGTGTTTGAGGAAATGATTACTAGTATATGTATCTTATTCTACTTTACATTACTAGTTGTTATACATCTATTGGCATTATACTACCTAGTATATAATTACTGTATTAGCATATTTTATATATATATATATATATATATATATATATATATATATATATATATATATATATATGAGGTGTTATACATGTATTAGTGTTGTATGTATGATGTAGAGAGTTAGAAGGGGATCGGGTCAGTGTGCAAACTGTGATAGTGTTGGCATGGGATTGTTGTTGTTGCGTTGTGGAGTTAGTTGGGTATTTGGGCAAGGTATTGTGAGGTATTGTAGCTGCTGCTGTGGCATGGCAGCAGTGGTATAAGGTGTGCAGGATTTGAGGCCTGGGTTGTGTACACCTGGGTGTAGGTGAGGTAGTGATGGCTATTGGTGATTACAGGTTCTTGTGTGTGGGATATTGTTTATCTATTGTAGATGATGATGAAGGTTTGATTAGACTGCAACACATGTGGTATCAGTGGTTATGTGTGTGGGATGTTGTTCATCTGTTGTAGCAACTAGATGTGTGTGTAGATGTTGTTCATGTGTGTGGGATGTTGTTCATCTGTTGTAGCAACTAGGTGTGTGTGTAGTGTGTGTGAGGTTGTAGGGTATTGGTCCAAGGTGACTAATACCTTGGTATCAGTGGTTATGTGGGTAGGCATTGGTTTAACAATAGAAAGTAGCATGAGAGTATGTTAACATCTAGGGTACTTAAGTTAGTATTTTGGGCAAAGATTAGAACAGTTGAGGTAATTATGTCACTACCACATTCTGAAATAGGGGTAATTCTGTCTTTTTATTTATTAATAAGTATTGTGTATATTTATTTTTAAATAATTGCATGATATATGTATATATATATATATATATATATATATATATATATATATATATATATATATATATATATATATATATATATATATATATATATTATATAGTGTTCTTTAATGCATGAGTTAGTAGACTAGACCTAGAAGCCCACTAGATGAACCCCTGATCGAAATATAGGGTTATGAATTTTAATTAGTATTATTCGGGATTAAATATTAAGGATTATAATTAATTATCGTGATTTTATTTAATTGTTGTGCCTTACCGTTGCTTCGATATTTGGAGCGCTACCCTAGCTTTTGCCTTCCAATAAATTTTACACCATTGTCCTAGACGTGCCCGTCCTCCATTCTGACCTTTGTGTAACTCATAAATATGCTCTCTTGTGCTTTATTTTAGTCGCACAATATTCATCGCAGACGTTATTTTCAAATTCCAAATAAATCCAACTTTGTATCTTTGTGCGTTCCAATCAAAATTGGAGACACAGTCTTGATCCATTTTGTGCAACCCAAATTATGACAATATTCTATTCTGAGCCCTCTACGTCTATGACACTTGTGTCCCACCTAATTTTAGTCCCATGTACTTTCAATTAATTTTAGAACACCATTTACATTAATTTTAATTAAATTAGTGTAAGGACCCAACTTAACCCAAAACTAAACCCAATACCAAACCAAACCCCTATTCACACCCTCAAGACTCATACTAAACACCACACACCCTTTTTAGCCACTACATCACACCAAATATGGTATTTTCCCACATTAAATCCTAATTCTCACTTTCTGTTTAATTTTTCAATTATTGGGGACTTATTTGCAAAAGTGCCATGAGGTGTCACCATCCTATTGGTCAATGCACATGAAGAAACACCATTTTTTTATTGACCGGTCATGTGATTTTTCTTCATGATATTGGAGTGTGCAACACTCAACATCCTTTCCCCCTCAGCAAATCCTAGCCATCCATTTCAAACAACACCATCCTAGCTCTTTAAATTTCTACATGTAGAAAAGCAACCCCATCCCAAGGTGTACTTGGGCGGCCCAAATCCCTAGGGCTACATCACCCTTTTCTCCCCATATATATATATATATATATATATATATATATATAACTTTTCTTTATTTTTTTATCACCACCATCACAAATACCTAAACTCAACCGAACCCTAAACCTAACCCAACATCATCTCCTTCCTCCTTCTCACCTCTTCTTCGGCCATCCTCCTCCGCCTGAGCAACCTCGTCTCGACCCCTCACAGCCTTCACCGTCGAGTCCTCCACCGACGACAACAACCTTCTCCCCACGCCGAGCAACCCTGACCTGCCTACCGTCTTCTTCCTCCTTCATCTACATCTACACCACCTCTCCTCTCCGAGAGCCAGAACAGCCGCCTGAGCCTGAGCAGCAGGTCGTCGCCCCCGACCCCGAGTAGCACCGTTCCCAGCCGGCCATCCCAACCTCCTCGTTTCACCTCGACGCCTCCGTCTCCGATCACCACTCCTTCCATCACCCCGTCATCCTCCTCCACCACCTGAGATCGACCCCGTCGTCATCAACCTCCCCTCGACAGCACGGCCCAACCGCCGGAGCCCAGACCTCGTCTGAATGCCACCCGAATATCCCGACTTCCCCTCAACATCAGCCTCGTCGACCCGCGGCCAACCCGCACCCAGTCGACCTCCTCTCGCCTGAGACTTCCCGCACCACCACCTCTCAACCCTGTTCTCTTCCTTCCTCCGCCTGCACCGACGATAGCCCCCGTCCTCGTCACAGCAGCCTCGCCGAGCCTCTCCCCTCCAGCAGTCGTCATTACCTTTATCATCATCATCATCACCATCATCATCACCTTCATCATCATCAACATCATCACCTTCATCATCATCATCATCATCATCACCACCACCATCATCATCATCATCACCATCATCACCATCATCATCATTATCACTATCATCATCATTATCATCATCATCATCATCATCATCATCGTCGTCGTCATCGTCGACTCCGTGAGTGCACGCCAAGGTTGGGACTTGCCCTCTTTCATGATTTATGTATTCATAAGTGAATGGTATTAGGTTTAGAATGTTATTTTATGGGAGTTTGTTTAATATGGTATCGTGACCCTGTGTTAGTAAACCTAGTATCTAGTGTGCGTGTGCGTGCGTGTATGTGCATAATATTTAGTTGCTAGTACTAGGTATGACTATAATATATATGTGTTGTAGGACCATGGGTATTAGTTGTGAGTATCCCATATTTATATATATTTACATTTGACTGTATGACCCTGAGTATTAGTAAACTGCCTGCCCTGTGTTCACCAACATGCCAGCTTCGACATGTGTTGGTGTTACACGGAATTTAGATCTTTAGACATGTGTTAGTGAGTTGACTGTCTGGTTATATACTATATTCGAGGACATGATACCTGTAGATTTAGACGTGCACACTTGACCCTGCTAGTGGACTAGTTAGCACCCTTGCGTAGTTCCGAGCGTAGTGTAATTGTGTTTGTGTATGCTAGTGTAATGGCTGATGCTGTATTATATTATATTATTTATGTATAGGACCATTGGACTGTTCAGCGAGACTACAGGAGTAGGACATTGGTATTGCCCTCTCAGGCCCCCAGGCGAGTACATTCTCTGATAGTTTCTTATTTATGATATCCTCTATGTTCATTGTATTTAGTATAGATATCCATATTTTTTGACACGATGGTTACACGGAGTGGTATATTTGGATCTCGTCATGAGATGTTATTCCTTGTATATGGTGTATCTTGTGCAAGTCTTGTTTTATTGATTATCTTGTGCATATACAGACACTGATTCTCGGGAAGAGTCGCTATCTTCTTGGGGAATCCTGTGACATAGCGTACCATGGTTGGATCCACTATACCAGTCGGGGTGGAGAGTATTTTAGTGTAGATATGTGATCATACCCTTCGTGTACAAGAATTATTTTAATATGAGTGTTGGTCATACACCGCACGTATGACTAACCAGGCCATTATTCATGTACAAGTTCCCAAGCCGATCATATGTTGAAGCTAATACTCACACACTTAGTCATTATTATTCTTGTTTATTGTCATATTGTTCATTCTTATATTTATTTCCAGTATTTTTTTTTATTGTGTATCTCTTGTACATGTATATGCATCTTGTATATTTACATCTATTTACTGCTACATAGTTTATATCATTGATTTAGAACTGCTGTTAGAGATGTACTTTGCTCCATTCCTGACTGAAAAATATTTTTCCAGAGGATCTTGAGGACTTCTGTCCTACACACTATGGACCAGGTGTAGAGGGAGACTACCTACCAGAGAGTTTAGAAGAGTCCCTTCCATTAGAGGAGACACTTCCTGCAGCTATTTAGACAGTATTTATTTTATGCAATTGAGTTTATGTTGAGACTTATGTTGAGTTTAAATTGAGACTTGTGGAGACTATTTATGTTGGACAGCTAGACTTCAGTTTTATCTCTATTTGAGTTGTCGTGCTTATGTTAGTACTTCTTATCTTTATATCTCATCGTTCCATTTATTTCTTATAGCTATTGTGATTGAGTATATATATTGTGAGCTGTATTATACTCCTTATGGAGTTGATATCATTGACATGTTGTGAGTTATGTTTAGTATTATTGAGACCTAGACAACGTTCTACCACCAATGCTGCGACGTAGGCTGGACGTACCCACGTACTCGTACCCCAAATTTCGGGTGCGGATCGTGACAAATTAGCTAATGTACCATTAAACACAAGGTATTGAGTCATAGTATGAGTTAAGGTATATTAATGTATATGATAAGTGGCTAGATATGATGCTAAGGTTTTGGGTTTCAATAGGTATTGGGTCCAAACAAGTATAGGCTAAGTCTATAGATATATTAATATCATGAATATATTACACCTAGTATAATGTATTATCTGATATTAGTTAATTAACTAGTAATACCTTATTAGCTAGTATAGTTAACACTATCAAGTTATTGAACCTAAAACCAAGGTAAACACCTAGATTGACCTAGTTTGACTAGTTCGACTAGTTCGACCTAGTCTTAACTTAGAAATCATATTTAGTGCATTTTAGCTCATTTGTCATTTCTTTACACGCTTTGACATGTCATTCATATATAGGTGTGTCTGACACCAGCTCAGATACCGAGATATACCATTTTCTCGGGATCACAGGCGAGTATATTCTCTGATAATTTTTTTATTTGATAGTCTCTATGTATTGAGATATTTGATTTCTGACATAATGGTTACACAGATTGGTATACGTAGATCTTGGTCAAGAGATGTTATTATCGTAATTACTCAGTGATCATCGTGTCGTGCTACATGATTACTTAGCGAATACCGTGATATCTTAGTGATTATATAGACCATAATCATAGTACATGATATTATAGAACGTGTAGTGTGATATACGTGTTATAACGTGTCATGATTTGGATCCGTGTACTAGTCAAGGGTAGGAAAAGTATTAGTGGATATGTGATCATACCTTATAGCCTGTGATTTAGTGCAGCTCGTGATAGCTAGCAGATCATGCAACTCACGTGTGATCATACTAGCTTTCCTTTTATATATTGCCCTTGTTAGGCCCAAGCCGATCACATTATCTTACTAATATTTTAAGGCACATTTATTATATTTTTTTCTTTATTCTAGTTTATTACTTTGATGTTCCTCACCATATTGTTCTTAATTCATTGCTATTATTAACCATGATACTCTTTCTTGTGATATTTACTAGTTAAGTTATTTTTATCATTTATTTTTATTGTTATTAATATTTTATAGTTTTTGTCAATTAATGGAACTTTTATTTGGTTTTACTTCTCTCCAGTCCTGACTGGATATATTTTTCAGATGATTCATTAGAGGACTGGTGTCCTACATACTACGGACCATATGATGGAGAGCCAGTTGTGATTGCACCCGTAGAGCCTATTGAGATAGTACCAGCAGTCGATGAGACTTAGCTAGTTCATTTATGATAATGTATATGTCAGTTAGACACTTTGGCATGTATTATATTTGAGATCATTGAGTTGTGATTAGACTTGGACTTGTGATGTATTACGACTTTATTTCTTTCCTTCTATTCCATATCGTGCCATATCTTCCTCTAGTTTATTATTGTGATTGGGTATTGTTTATCATTATGATATTATCATATTGTCCTCTATTTGGGAGTTGAGATATCTTGACATGTATATTATATATATATTGTGTGAGATGTTTAGATATTATTGTTGACCTAGATTATACCGTCGATGCTGCGACGTAGGCTGGACGTACCCACGTACTCGTGCCCCTACACCGGGTGCGGGTCTTGATAAAAGTTCTTCTCTATTTATAGTATTTTTGCAAACATAGTTCGGGGCAAATTCGGATGCCAAACGTTCGTATTTTTGAACGTTGGAGCTGAGTCTGCGGAAGAACTGGTTGCAAGGGTTTACTGGGTCTGAGAACCGAGTTCGGACCGAACTCACACCGAGTTCATACCAAGGACCGAACTCGCACCGAGTTCATACCAAATTTGTTTTTCCTAAATTCAGTCAGATTCAGAATGGGCTTGGGTTTGTTTGGGCTAACTTGGTTGTGAAAAATGAGGTAGGTTATTTTTAAAACACGAAAATATTTTGGATACAAATAATCTGGTTTAGAAAAAGTTTTGGGTAGCCTCTACATGCCAAGTGCGACTCGATTTACATATTTTTCTATACTCAATAAATAAAAAAATTATATTGACTCGATACAAAAAATAAGTCGCATCCCATTCTCCGAAACTTGTAGTTGTAGCAGCATTATGTCTCGTATCGTCTGTTCTCGTAGATTATATCAAGTCCAATTTTAGATGATTATCGAAATAAAGTTGGATCAGGACCAATGGGCCAATATATATATATATATATATATATATATATATATATATATATAAGAGAGAGAGAGAGAGAGAGAGAGAGAGAGAGAGAGAGAGAGAGGGGGAGGGATTAAGATCTAGTAAGAAATTGGGTAGTTTAAGTTTCTAATTTAAATGGTCAAAAAATACAATCCATCGATTGTTATTTCAAAGAACATACGAAAATGCTTAAATATATGGGTTCCCACCATACCACTAGACTATATATATATATATATATATATATATATATATATATATATATATATATATATATAGTCTAGTGGTATGGTGGGAACATCTGTGGGAGCGGCAAAGTTTCGTGCCCCTCTCCTAAATGGATGTGTGGCTCTTATAGAGGAATCATACTATATATGGTACGTAAATCTTAATTCCAAAATGAATAAATAAGAAATAAGTTTTTGTGGCTAACATATTTCTCACATACTTGCCTTCCCTAAAATATCAGCCTCAAATTAGCCTGTGGATGCAAGTGCCACCTTGGATGGATTCACTAGATTGCAAGCTAACAACTGGACCAATGGCAGCCTAATAATCAGATACACCCACCAATGGCAGCCCATACCGGGATTTGCCTCCATCCAATTCAAGCCTCAGTATCCGGACTTAATAACTAACAACAACTCCTTTAACCATTCCATTCCACACACCACCACTCCTCCTCTAGTTCCCAACATCTCCACCCTCCACAAAGAGCTCAAGAGACCCAAATGGCGGCAGCGGGTGGGCTGAGGAGCTGCGGAGTGGTCTGTCCGAGCCTTCTCTCGTCGTCGAAGTCGCGGTTCGCTCGCTCGCTCGCGCTGCCCGGCTGTGCCAATGTACAGTCTTCTCGTTTCTCCATGTCGGCCGAGTGGATGCCCGGCCAGCCCCGGCCACCTTACCTCGACGGTTCGGCTCCTGGGTATTGCGAACTTTTTGAACTAAGAGAATTTTTTTTTCTTTTTCTTCTCAAATAATTTTATTTTTCTGAGTTATGCTTACAGTGACTTTGGATTTGATCCGCTTCGGCTCGGAGAGGTTCCCGAGAACTTGGAGAGGTTCAAGGAATCCGAGATTTATCACTGCAGATGGGCAATGATGGCAGTTGTAAGCATTCTTCATCTTGTTCCTCCCAAAGTAAACTATTTGTACTTAATTATTGAATTTTAATTGAACGATTGAAATTAAAAGATAGTGAAGTCCACTTCTTTTAATTTTGACCACTCAATCACAATCTTATTCATATAATATACGGTGGTTATATAATATGAAGCAACTCGGATGGTTCTTTTTTATTATTATTATTATTATTATTATTATTATTATATATATATATATATATATATATATATATATATATATATTCGGCATAACGTTCGGGGTCCGACATAACGTCTGAGACTTTGTGCAGAACCATCTGGGTGGTTCTATAGCATTACCATATATATATATATATATATATATATATATATATATATATATATATATATATGAGGAGGGATCCATATCTCCTCCTATTATGTATTCCTAAATATCTCCATATTTGCAATCGTTGAATCTTGTTTAAGTCTTCTAATCTTGACCGTTATTTTGAATCATTTAAATTAATGATTAAGATTAGATGACTTAAACAAGATCAAATGGGTTGATAACATGGAGTTGCTTGGGGATACAAAAAAACGGAGATGTGGATCTCTCTCATATATATATATATATATATATATATATATATATATATATATATATATATTGAAAAAGGTAATTGTATTGAAAATAAATCAGTTTAAAAATCAGCTATCCAATTTACAAGTGTTATGTTTTTTGGCTAGTAGCACACCAACATCATATTCAATGTTATGAAAATCCCTATCGTAGACGTCTCCAACCCCTCAAAATTCTATATATATATATATATTTGAATTCTTGA
Source organism: Iris macrosiphon (assembly GCA_036927795.1). Taxonomy (NCBI): domain Eukaryota; kingdom Viridiplantae; phylum Streptophyta; class Magnoliopsida; order Asparagales; family Iridaceae; genus Iris; species Iris macrosiphon. The sequence continues at coordinate 151,808,289 of JAYESA010000013.1, read as the reverse complement.
CATAACGTTCGGGGCCGAGAATTCTGGCATAACATTCAGGACCCTGCGTAACGCTTGGGACTTTATGCACACTGTATTGCATGTAGTTAGAACCACTGTTCTCCAACTTTCACTATTTATAATTAAAATAATAATAATACGTCACCGGGACTCGATCTACTGTTCTTCTGCCATCCAACCAAAATCTTATAGCTTTTCTCGGTAACCACAAGAGACCGACTCTTATTTATATATATATATATATATATATATATATATATATATATATATATTAATTATGTGTTTTATCTTTGTACTAGTCATATTTATTTTATTTTAATACTAACTGGTGGGTCGTGTACCATCACACGGAAAAAAAAAATTTAGAATACAAAGTTCAGTGCTTTAGTAAATCAGAGAATTTGATATATCTTGAGCTTTCTTCTCTTTCATTCCGCTGGTGATTCAATCTACAATCCAGTGCTTTAGTTAATCTAATTAAGGGATTATTTGCCAACAGTATTTTTACTGATTTTGGCGAGTTTTTGGGTCGTTCGTTTATAAAGCGTTTAAAAACCCATCTTTGATAATTTTTTTGATAATTTTTAAGAGAAAGTGGTTTTGGTCAGCTTAAAATTCTTTCAAAATAGATGTAATATAATTTTGCTTGTCTTTATAAACATTCGGTCCGATTTTGAGGATTTTTATTATGTTATTCTATTTATATCCTCACAAATAAAATTAAGAGAAAATTTGAATTTTATCTCATTTTATTTACCCATATTCAAGATGAACCTCACACGATTATCATAATTCATGACACCCTTCACTTTTGACGGAAACTAACAGTTAACTGCTTTGACTATTAATTTTTGACTGAAATATTCTTTCTCTTTCATCTTCTTTCCAGTCCCTCCTGCCCTTCCGTGCGTTTCCCCCACCACGCACCCCCTCACTCCACCCCTTTCCGCCGCGGGAAGTCGGAGCCCGCCCTCTCTGTCTCCTCCCCCCCCCTCTCTTCCTTTTTGAGATCGAGATCGAGCTCGTCTGGATCGAAGCCCTCGAACTTCGCGACGACTGACATGACACGGAGGGCGCGTGGCGCTGCAAGGTGCGACGTTGCGCACAGTGAGGCGAGGGGTCCTCCCTCCATGGCTTCCCTCCTCCTCTCCATGGCTTCCCTCTTCCTCCTCCTCCTCCCACCACTTCAACTCCCAATTCCTCCTCTCCTCCCTCCTCTCCGAACCGTCCTCCTCCTCCCCCATCCTCTCTCTCCTCTTCGCCTCCTCCCATTCCCTCTACACAATCCTATTCCTCTCCCAACCTCTTCCTCTTCCACCCCTCCCCACGCCAACGCCGCCCGCAACTGCCTCGACCACCTCCTCCTCTCCTCCCTGTGCATCAACTCCACCCTCACCCACCTCCTCCAACCGACAAACAAACCACACCACTCGCCTGTCGCTACTGTTGTCACTCGAGCTGTCACCACCTACTCTCATCGCCGGGGAGGAGGGAAGCGCGGTGGTGGGAGTGCACAGCTGGGAGATGTGAATTTTTGTCCAAATTTTTTGGTCGAAGGAGTTGACCGTGAGTTAGAAACGATTTTCGTCAAAAGTGGAGGGTGTCATGCATTATGGTAATCGTGTGTGGTGGCACCTTGAATATGGATAAATAAAGTGGGACGTAACTCAAATTTACTCTATAATTAAATAGTGGACAGGATACACAAAAACATTCTTTTAGACTTCGAAAAATCCTATTTGATTATTACTAAAGTCGAATACTGTATAATACACACCCATTAAGACATCTGCAAGAATCCTGCATTAAGCTGATTTCGAAATCAGAAATAAAACTTTGGAAGAACTTTTGTTTATATATAAGTATATAGGTAATTTTATTCTTGTAAAAACTTTTAGCCCGCTCATTAATGAATTACCATTAAGCATGGAATGGACTGATTTAAAAACAGCTACTTAAAACCATCTAAAATTGAATCCCTTATAATCGTTGATAATCGTTACACTAAAAATAACTCATAACCGCTACCCAATAATTGTCAAGCAGACCCTAAAGTAAAAAAGTGAAGTTGGTGATGTTACAAATACATACGCCTTATGCAAAGAAAGTTCATATTTTCAACCAAACACTGATCATCTCTATTTTAAACTCAGATATGTTGTCACAACTTTGTGAAGCGTGGACGTAGACCTGTCAATTGGGCCGGACCAGACCTCTCCGACACGAGTTCCGTCCAAAAAATTGGTCCATGTGCCTGTCTGGTCCGATTAATCATAGACCCGGACCGACCCGACCCAGTATATCGAATCGTGTCAGGCCACATATATCGGCCCTTTACATAGGCCCTTCACATGTATTTTTTATATAATATAAAATTTTGAAATAAATGGTGGAGTATTTACAAACAGCTTAGACAGCTCATTTTTAAGTCAGTTTTGAAATCTCATGGTAAGTGTAGTTGTGATTTCTTTGTTTGGCAGCCGGGGATCCTGGTGCCAGAGGCACTAGGCCTGGGCAACTGGGTTAAAGCTCAGGAGTGGGCAGCAGTACCAGGCGGGCAGGCAACTTACCTGGGCAATCCAGTCCCATGGGGCACCCTCCCGACCATCCTCGTGATCGAGTTCCTCGCCATCTCCTTCGTGGAGCACCAACGCAGCATGGAGAAAGACCCCGAGAAGAAGAAGTACCCCGGCGGCGCCTTCGACCCCTTGGGCTACTCGAAAGACCCAGTGAAGTTCGAGGAGATGAAGGTCAAGGAGATCAAGAACGGTCCGACCCTCTCCATTACTAAACCAATTGCTCGTGTGTAACAAACAACAGCAACCCAATCTTTGTTATATTAGCTCATTCGATCGCATATGTGATATTGCAGGTCGCCTCGCAATGTTGGCCTTCGTCGGGTTCTGCGTTCAACAATCTGCGTATCCCGGGACAGGACCGCTGGAGAATCTTGCCTCCCACCTGGCTGATCCGTGGCACAACAACATCGGGGACATCGTCATCCCCAGATCACTTATGCCATGAGCAGCCGAGTTGTGTCCACCATGAGAAATCATCTGTGCGTGTCGCTCTTTGTATCTTGTTTATCTGTGTAATATTCATACCGTCTTAACTGTGTGCTCCTTATGATCCAAATGCACAACTAGCATGAGAAAACTTTGTCCAGCTGAATCCATGAGAGCATACTTAGGCCATCTCCAATGATGGCGGTTTCTAAAATTGGGTTTCTGTCCTGGTTGTCGTTGTACTTTAAGAAAATTTCTATTCTAGTCTGTAGAGTTTCTAGGTAGAACTTCCATAAATAAAAATTACTCTTCAATGATCCTCCATTTATATTCTAGATATCACAAAATAAAAAGATCAATTTTAATGATGTGGGGACCACTATTAATAGCTAGAAAAGTTTTCTATGAGAGTTTTTCTACGTGTAGAAATCCTCATAGAAATATTTTTCATCCTACACCTACGCCACATAGGATAGAAACCACAAGTTTTTTCTAGAATATATTTCTACCATCACCTATTTCTATGGTAGAAATTTTTTTTAGAAAAAAAAAAAATCTCTATCAACCATAGTTTCTATCTCTATTTCTATAATATGTGGCATTGACGTAGGATGGAGAATTTCTACGAGGGTTTCTATGCGTAGAAATTCTCATAAGTTTTTTCCATCTCTCATAACAATTAATATTAGACCCACACCATTAAATTGATCATTTTATTTTGTGACATTTAGGATAGAAATGGAGAACCATTGAAGAATAATTTTAGTGTGTGTGCAATTTATATATAAAAACTCTACTAATTAGGAATTTGTTTTTCCATAAAAGTACAATATCAAGTATAAACTCAAATTTAGAAATCCCTATTGGAGATGGTCGGTATGCACACAATGAACAAGAGACGTCACATCTATTTAGTGTGCCTCTGTGCATTTTTGGAGTATTTGAGTTGTGTCCACTGCATGTTTGGCAAGACACTACCCACAATTTTTTTTAGTGTCTGTGCTTCTTAGGATGCAAACATTACATGTTATTTCAGGAGCCTCTTTAGTATGTTTTAGCTAGTATCCAAGCTTAAGAGGCTATTGGTATTTTCATTTCCACATCTACGTTTTCCACGTATATAAGAGAAAATTCGTATCCATCCATACCAAGTTCCATAGAAAATGATGAACCATGCTGCTCGTGAGAAATGATTTATTTATGTATTCTATTTTGGAAACGAAATACGAAAATTATTCTACCAAACCGAGAAGACTGTGAGAGAACCCAATATCACACAAAAGTCAAAATACAGACTGAGCAATTTTTGATGTAAAAAATTCTTGCAGAAAGAATCCACGGAAGTATCGCAGTTCTAACACTAGAAAAACATCTACTAATGGAATAAGAAGATACACTGTCTATTTACAAACTCCTCCACCGATCCAACCAGATAACCACAACTACTTGGAAGATGAAAACTGATTAAAGTCTTCCGAAGAACAAAAACAACAAGAATTACCTCAAAGTGCCTTCCTTTGATGTAGCCATCAATATTTTTCTCTCTCCAAAAGTTCTATAGTATAAATCATTGTTTTTAATAGGGTTAGGAAATATCTAAATATAGTCTCCTCAATCTCGCAACAGATTTGGACCATCCACACGATCCAAAGGTGCATATAATACACCAAAACTCGAATTCAGCCCGACTGATCGAACTTGACCGAATTTGGTCAGCATACCAGAATAGTTCTATTTGACTAAGAGATAGTTCAGACTGAACTCGGTTTAAACCGAATTCGGTCTAACCTTGGGAGATTCTTAAAATAACCTAAGTTTTGAACTCTGCCTGAGTTTCTTCGACACAAAGATGACGCTCATCGCTCTCTAGAATATTCTCCACATAGGTTAGAAATCCCACCCCACTACAACACATCTCTCCCTTCCCAACTAGGTAGAGAAGCTCGTCATACCGACGATCCTCCTACAGTAATCAAATTTTCTTGGTAGAACATTCATGAGCATATATGCTCCATTGTCCGCCTTGTGAACCTTCTAAAGCGCCACATCCTTCATCTCAAGCACATCTCGTATCCAATGATACCGAGTTAAAATATGCTTGGACTGACTATGAAACGTCGATTTATTTCCAAGATGGATTGCAATTTGGATGTCGCAAAGCAAAAAGTATTGTTATTGCTTAAGCCCAACTTCCTACAGAAACTTCATCATCCATTATAACCCCTTGCAAGCCTCCGTCGGTGCAATGAACTCTACCTCTGTTGTAGACAAGGAAACACACTTTTGCAATCGTAATTACCACGAAACTGCCCAACCAGCAAACATCATCACATAGCCCAAAGTTGATCTCCTCGTGTCCACTTCTCCAGCCATATCAACGTCATTATAACCAACCAGCTTTGGCGCATCAAGTCGACAATGCCCTAAAGGTATCATAGAATCTCCTTGACCACACTTTAATGTACCTTCCCTGGATTGGAAGATATCTGCTAACATTTCCAACTACGTGGAAAATATTTGGCCTTATATACACGATAGCATACATGAGACTCCTCACTGCTGAAGCATATGAAACTCGCTCCATATCTTCCTTCTCGTTATTGGTAGGTGGACACTACTATGTAGTAAGCTTTAAGTGAGCTACAAGGGGGTTACGTACTTTTTTCGATCCATCCATCCCAAAACACTGAAGTACACGATGAATGTATTTCTTTTGGGACAAATAAAAGAATATGGACTCTCTCTCTCTCTCTCTCTCTCTCTCTCTCTCGGTTGATCTCTATCACAAGAATAGTCTTCGTTGTACCTAAATCCTTTATAGAGGACGTCGTACCCAGTTGGTGCTTCAACTCCGCAATCCTGGGTAAATTATTTCATAAATATACAATATATTTGTCCTTGTCTGTGCATAACTATGCTCCCCATAAATCACTTGAACATTCTGTACCACTGTCTTAGAGCTTGCTTCAGACCATAAAAACTATTCTTCAACCGATAGACTAAATGTGACTTACCTTGTTCACAAAATTCCTCCAATTGCTCAATATATAACTCCACCTCTAAATCACCACAGAGGAATGTTGTGTTCACATCTATCTGCTCGTACTCCAATTTAGAACTGGCTGCTAAAGCTAGCACCACCCAACTAGATAACAACTTGATGATAGGCAAGCATATTTTATCTAAATTCATGTCCTTCCGTTGACTGTAGCCTGTTTCCTTTACAGAAATAAAGTTTATTACTTTATGTTGCAAAATACAAAACAATAGTACAAAGAATCTTTTACTAAAACTCTAAGTACAAAAGAAAGATTCTGGGGAGTGTATCGATGAAAATCAAGTTGCGAATGATTTCTTTTACTCCATTGACTATCCTATGGTAAAGATTGAAAAAAAAATTCTAACTCTCAACTAGCAAAAATGGTAGCAAATTAGCTCAAAAGTACTCAATTTTTGATCCTTTGGGCACCACATGTCCCAACTATTTATTGACATTCAAACTGTAACGGCTATTATCACATAAGACTTGAAAATTCACTTTTTTTAGCCCCGTACATAAGATTTGGTCTGCCACATGGTATCCTGCAATAAATGCAACACATAAAATGGATCTGAACGTATGTGCATAGCCCAATCAGCTTGACACGTGGCATGCGTTACAATGATTCAAAATCTATATTAAAAATATCTGTTGTTATTCGTAACGTTTGCATATTAAATATACATGATCTCCTCAACTTTGTAACAGTTCTGCCACATAGTTACTGCTCTGCTGAATAGGATGAAGAAAAGAGGTTTTGCCACATAAGAGTATGCCGCATGGAGACTCTTCCACATGGTCTGTATAGTTGTATACAGACAAACTGTAATGATGATACTAATGTAAGCGATGACATTTTTGGCCGCACATATTATGGAACGAGAACCACTTTTAAGGCTATGTCAAACTTCCATATGCGACTTTGGACGTGTGTATCTTTGCCGAATAGCTAAGTTTACTTTTCTTTGTCGCATGCTTTCAAGGTTCAGTGCCTCTGGCGTATAGACTTCTGTATATACCCAAAGAATTACAGTCTTTGGTTAAATGCCGCATGGACTTCATGCCGCATAGACTTTGGGTAATAGCTTCTGCGCATTGGGGAAATTTTTTATGCTTCTACAAGACCCCCTTCAAAGTTTTCGAAACTTGAATAATTCAAAATTCTTTGAAAAAGTATGGATAGAAATTACTCGGCACATAGTCCTTTACCGCATACGGCTGATTTGAGTCATGTGGCTCATGGTATGTAGGCGCATAAACTTCTGTAGCCAGGCTATCAAATCTTCCTTGATTCCTGTGCAGACAAAGATCTTTTGGAATTCTGAAGCGACTCTAACGCTTGGGCACGAAGATCGAGGAATTTGTTTAGTACCTTGATTGTTGTATATCACGTATATCGAGGTTCTCTATAGGTGTGAATGCGACTATTGCTTTGATTCATTGTCATTAATGACGCATACAAATAGCCATTGATGGCGCATAGGTTGTGCCTATAAATAAAGTTATGGGGGGAGAGAGAAAGCTCTACTTGCTTTCACTGTTCCTCTTCTCTTTCGAACTGCTCTCGCATTTTCAGCCTTCCAACCTCCACTCTTTTTCGTAATGTCACCCAAGGGATTATCCTCTTCGGCCAAGAAGACCAACAAGGGCAAGGAAAAGGCCCCGAGCCTAAGGCTGACATTCCAAAAATCTACCTCAACGTTCAGATGTCAATCGAGGATAGGGTTTTTCTTCTTGGTGAAGACGATCTTTTAGTGCTTAAGCGCTCTTAACACAGAGATACAATTACACGATCTGCCGCATGGATGAGAAATCATCTAGTACATGTGCACACCAAACTCGATTGCTGACGCGCATGGACGTTGCTGCAAAGCTTCATCTTGAATATATGCCGATACAAAAATTAATTTTTACTATGTATGTGGATGTAGTCATCTTTGAGGCACTACATCATGAACATGCACAGTAGTAGATATGTGCATATGTCTAAAATCTTTGTCTCAACAATTGAGAAGCTCGGCGATAGGCATGTGGTTCATCACTACAAATTTCCAGAAAGTAGCTTGGTCGTACGCATGGCTTTACATAACTGTTATGCGCATAGGGCTTCTTTCTTTAGAATTTTTCTTTTAAGATTGTTTAGATAATATTAACCAAAATCAAAATCAATCATTTCTGATACCTTCATTTTTTTTGCTTTTACTGTCATTGGCTGTAGCCCCCTCTGGTGAGATACTTCTCGGGTCTACTTAGGCCATAATGGGCATAAAATTTGACGACATAGTGGCAACTGTCAAGGCCCAAATTGATATGGATCAACCGACTAAACGAAAATAGATGATGTCTGAGCAAACTGAGTTGTTCTTATTACATTTGAGGAACTCTGACAAGATTCTCGTAGAAGGTAACCAATCCTATAAGAAACTAACCTTCTTGTTTGGAGATGCTTTAACCACCTCGGCTTAGGAGGTGATGAAGGTTAAAGAAAATTGGTTCTTAACGTCTTGTAAGATAAAGATGTACATACCTGTAATGGAACACCATAGTAAACCTCCCCTCCCCTCCCAAATTATCTTTATATATGTATATATATAATTATTGTAGGTTATATTCATCTTTAACCTAGGAACTAATCCGTAATTATTGTAGGTAGCAACAATAGTTAGGATACTATTATCAATTAGCTAATGGATCAGTAAAGATAATTCATTAGAGCCATACTCTTCTTTAACATCCCCATCCTTAAACTTAATTTTCAAATTGATTCCTACCAAATTATTTCAGCCTATCTCTACTGCATCCCTAGCCTGCACTCACGTATACAACCCATACTGACCCGTGACCCCTAATTCAAGGCTCTTGATAAAGGCACTACAAATATGACTCGGGACTAGCCCAGTATTGATGCTAGCCCAGTTCGAAAGAAATTTTACTCAGGCTAGTCCAAATTTTACTAGGGCTGCCCACCCTCTTCACCTCCCTCCTCCTTCTCCCCCTCCCGCTCCTCCACCGCTCATCATCGCCCCCACCATTCGTCGTCGCCCCCGTATAATGACCCGCTCCGCATCTATGCGGATAGCCAATTCAAACGACATAAGTGCGATAACCCGACCCACTTTGCTCAGCGAGAATACTTGCTTGAGGCAAAAGATTTTCAGACTTGGCCCTTCAGGAGTTCAGACTTAGACTTTCAGAGGCTCACTCGGAGTATCGCTCGATCGAGGCAAATATCGCTAAGGTGGGTGGCTATGATGAACTTGTCTTTCCTTAGCCAACATACTTAAAATATGGTTGATATATGCTAGTCGCTAGACAAATCACCCCTTGTATGCTAATAAAGAATACAACACATCTAGCTAAGAGAATAATTCTATCTTATATATCTTTGCATAGAACATGAAAGTAGATCGGTTGAACGGAATGGTAGGATCGCTTTACAATTCTTATAATTTTACCTCATAGTGTTACTTTTGTTTCTTATATGTTCTTTGAAGTATATTGCTCCATATGTCTTGAAATGCTCATCACATAGATACGACCTTGGTATAGAAGCACAACTTAGATTTTGGTTAACTTACCTGTGGCAGAAGACTATCAAAATAGTCATTCCAAGCCAAATAATAGAAACATAGAAAGTCTTCGGGACCGTTGGGTCGACAAGGCAACACCAAAAATGGTAGCTGCAATAAGAAGTAAACCGTCAGCATAAACGGTGCCTGGAAATAGGAACACACCAGATCATGAGATCTCTGAACGAGTAAAATGCATAATCACTGTGTTAAGTAGCTATGTTCATTCAAGGTCTTAAGATGTTGCATATAATAAAAATTTGGTATTGATGGTCAATGGTCATAGACAACCTGTGTACTGGCTTATGGTTCCTGCAAATGGTACGCTGCTCATGCCGGAGCCTATCCGAACCGGTCAGGAATATTTCAGATAGTCGTTTGCTTCTGACGGGAAGGCATGTAGCGAGGCTCTCTACCTGCGTTGTATTCTATTCCCGTGCCGAGACAATACCTTGTCCATGGTGGCTCGTCAGGTCTTAAGACCAAGTTTGTATCATTAGTATATTGCATATGTGGCGGCAACCCGCGTATGGGCTCATAGGAAATTGTAGCAAGTAACGGATATAAAGTAACCTAAGCTTGAAGCACATTTGAGTAGTCAGAGTAAAATATGACTTTACAAGTATAACATACCAGTGTAAATGAGTATAAAACATATGAGTAATCTGCACAACCTGAGTCACAAAATGATATGAGTATTGTAAACTGTGTATATCGTGTACCTGATTTAGAAATACGTTCATAGAATACATATGTACATTATACGACCATTGGGATTTATATATATATATATATATATATATATATATATATATATATATATATATATATATATATATATATATATATATGTTCGTATTTGGCTTAACTTGGTTTTATACTTGGACAGGAAAGAGCAAATGTAAGTTGGTAAGTATCGTCGTATTTCTTGTATATCACACGGCGCATTGCCACACGAGATAGGCTTTGTATCTTATCCATAAAATTGATCCTAAGGCAAGAATAGCAAGATAACTTAATTATTGGTGCACGGAACTAATATAATGTGCTGGATTTGTCGAGCGGGCGAGAAGCCTCCCCACCAGTGCATTCATGTACTAATAACCCACCAGATTGCTTGCAGGGTGCGAAAGAACCTTGTTTGGTACAAAATGTCCCCTCGTGCGCGCTAAGGCGTAGAGTTCGCTCTGAAGCCTTGGAGTATTGTGTCCGGAGCCGAAGCACATGTACAGGACATAATGTTGGAACATCGCCTATGTATCATCCCAAGTTGTATGCCACTTGGCACGTCTTTATTCTTAGAGAGAGAGAGAGAAAGAGCTTGAGCGACTTGTAATCTCGGCCTAGCGCCGTTTGTAACCTTATTCATTATCAATAAAGAGTTATTTTGTATTCATACTTATGTTTATTCTATATTTCCACTATATCAACTTGTTGAGCTAGTTATCAATGACCGTTTCGGTATTTGCCTTGCACGGGCGCAACTCCAGTCTCGCACGGCATCACGTCCCGATGGAAATAATCGTCCCATGGGAGCGCTGGCGCGATAATTTACGCCTAGCGAGGACGGCCAATTCCAGCGGGAGATAGGGGAGTGACATATTGGTATCAGAGCATGGCTTTACGTCCTTGGACTTCTTATCGATTCTTTCAGTTTTGAAAGCTAGTTCGTGGGTTATGTTACAGACGCTCTCTCTCAAAGTTCCAACAGAATATTTCATACAATGAGTCTAAATATTTTCAAAAGGTGCATGTGAATGATATGATTACTTGATCGTGATTTCGATGCAAAGGCCTTTTTGCTAATATGTATCAGACTTTGTGGGAATAGACTGATGTTAGAATCTGCAAGTTATATGTGAAATCGAATGCCCATACGAGAACACTAAGCGGGTTAGTATGCGAGACAGAATATCGTTCGGACAGTTGTCTATGCACACAACCTTTCAGATAAGTTGTATTCAGTACCATGCGCCAAGACCCTTGGTGCTATTGAGTTGCAAGCAAGATTTGGGTATCGTTCGAATAAGAATAAAGTTGGACATAGAAAAAAAATTGATAGAGACATTATCGGAGTATCGCTAAGGCGAATAATGGAAATCGTGTTTGGATTTTTGAGATATAGTTGAATGGTTATTCGTAGCGATAAGTTACGATTCAAAACATAGTTTATGTGGAGAACTATCGATAGAGGTACATACGAGACTAAGATCGTTAAGCCAGCGAATAGGGACCATACTGGAGTTCTAATGAAGGAATTGGATATATGAGTGAACAACACAAACGCGATTCAGGAGTTAATAAGATAACTCAATTTCTGAGTGGTGTATTCGATAGTCTCAGGATCGAGTAAGCGAATTAAGAATAAAAATAAGCTATAAAGATTCATAGAGTATAGCTCGAATCTTGAATGGTGTATTGGTCGACTTAGAAATATTCGAACGAATTATGGGTTTCGGAGTATTAAACAGGTCTAGCAGCAAGCGACATAATTATGCAAAGCCTTAGTATAAATAATGCCTAGCAAGTGAGTGAATTCGAAGGAATCATGCAAGATTTGATTCGAACAAGTTAGAATGAGTTGAACATGGGATAAGTCTTATATCAGATAGGAATAAAGAGTACTTGAAATTGATATCATGGTTGTAAAAACTTAGTGGATCGTACGAGCGATTTTGAATTGAATCAAATGAATAAAAACTTGAGTTGAGATGGAATAGTCGGGGATGCGATCAGAGTTAGTATAATGGGAATATGGCGCGAACGAATGATAGCGCACGTGGAAAATTTAGATTTGAGTTGGATATCGCTCGATAGAGTTCGGTCTGAGTACGAATGCTTTGGTTGGGAGACTTTATATCATATCAATAGTTGGAAGATAGCATGGATTGATGCAAGTTAAAAAATCTTGGTTCAATGATTAAGGCGGGCGATAACAGATTTAATCTTGACTTGGACGAATGATCTTGAGTCAAGTTCAAAGGTAACACTCGACATCAGGACCAGACGAGATCGATTATTCCGCAGGAGCACTGGTGTGGTGATTTCACGTCCGGCAAGGATGATCAAACTCGCAGGGACATGTTTGAAGATTTTACTAATGAACTCGATAAAATAAAACGCATCGAAAGTGAATAGACTTGGGTTTGGGATTTGAACTTAGTTGTTTGTGGAATGTTAAAAGTAAACTAAGGATTAATCAAACGGTAGCATTAAAGTTGGATAATTTTACTAGACGAATTATGATCATGGCATGAATGGACATGACTTGATGGATAAGTATATATAACTTGGATGGTGCAAAGTAAAACAATAAGGTGTCTCGATTGTTTCGGTGATAATCATATTGTTTGACGTTATTCTCTTGTGCGAGCGTAACTCTATGCTTGTACATGCGTCACGCCCGGATTAGGACGGTTATCTCGCGAAAGCGTTGGCATGGTAATTTTACGTCCAATAGGGATGATTGAACTTGCGGAAGGCCGGAGCGTGATAATTAAAGGATCGTCTTGACTTGTGGTTCGACACGATAAGACGAGTTTCAGGATACAAATGAATAAAAGTATTTTGAGGAGGAGTTAGTCTAGAACGTGAAGTAAGAAATGCTCGATGGTTTAGTGAATGGATACGTGAATTATGTTGTACGACTTTAAAATTATGATTGAGATCGAAGAGGTAAAAATTCAATCATGACTTGGTGGTCTATACTTAGAAAAGATTGGACATATAGATCCTATCATGTGTTTAAGGAGATAGACTATGCAAATCGTTAGGTTGGACATACGACGTGGACATATCGTGAATTCGGTTGAACGAATGTGTTGATGTAATAAGATAATATGTGCTCAATGTTTAGAAATTTGAGTGAAACGAGCTTGGGTATAATACACCGTGTGAAAGAATAATGGTTTGACCATAGGGTATTTGGGGTGAGCTTCGTGCAACGCGATTGCATGATGAGTCATAAACTCGAACTATAACTATGACCTTGTGAGCTGACCTAGTGGCTAGGCAGACGACCCTATGCCTTGAGTTGAACTAGAGTAGCTGACTTCAGAGTATCGTTCGGGAAAATGATAGAACTGGGAAAACGAGACTTAAAGTTAGGACTTGGAACTGGAAGTGTATGTTAGCGACGTTGGAGTTGAAACGAACGCAGTAGAATATAGGACTTGAGTAATAATTAATTTGGTTGGATAAGTTATGTGACGGTGAGGAATAAGACAGTATTAGAGAATTGTCGGACGGAACTCTTAGGATTGAAATTGGTGATACTCGAGATAAGTTGGCATAACAAGTTAAATTGTTGCTTAGAAGAGGTGCGTTGCTAGTAATGCAATACTTGAATTTGGGTGAGATTGGAGTAGATGATAACTAAAATGAACTAGAGTTTGATTATTCGAGTAGCGAAGCGATCGGCGATTCGAAAGATTTTTACGAGTAGCTTATCCGACTTTGCTGTCACTAAGCTTGGTTAAAATACACATATTTCAAGGAAGCCTTGAATATGGGTACGATCCAGACTTAGCGATATATATAACTCGAATGCAGCTGCAAATAAAAATGTTCGAATTCGCATAGATAAGTATAGCAACTGAAGTAAGACTGCCTCAACCGAAGATCATCATTTATGATGGATTATAAAATACTCCACGTTAAGCGATATATGTTCCATGATAAGTCAGAGTATAGACAGAGTCAAAAGTTGGATTGAATGATAGAGTCTTTCAATGAGGCAGACCCCGCACGCACTTGACACAGAATGAGAAGCGAGTAGGAAATTGTGTTCGAACAGATATAATGATACAGATTGATATATTTGAGTTAGATTCCATAGTGTATGATAGAACAATATGTGCTCAGAAAGTCTCGAGGACGAGACTTATTTTGAGTTGTGTATAATGTAACGACCCGCTCCGCATCTATACGGATAGCCGATTGAAACGGCATAATTGCGATGACCCAACCCGCTTTGCTCAGCGAGAAGACTTGATTGAGGCAAAGGATTTCCAGACTTGGCCCTTTAGGAGTTCAGACTTAGACTTTCAGGGGCTCGCTCGAAGTATCGCTCGACCGAGGCGAATCATCGCTAAGCTGGATGGCTACGATGAACTTGTCTTTGCTTAGCCAGCACAGTTAAAATATGGTTGATATATGCTAGTCGCTAGAAGAATCACCCCTTGCATGCTAACAAAGAATACAATACATCTAGCTAAAGGAATATCCCATCTGATATATATCTTTTCATAGAACATGGAAGTATATCGGTTGAACGGAATGGTAGGCTCGCTTTACAGTGCATATAATTTTACCTCGTAGTGTTACTTTTGTTCCTTATATGTTCTTTGAAGTACATTGCTCCATATGTCTTAAAATGCTCATCACATATATACGGTCTCGGTACATAAGAACAATATAGATTCTGGTTAACTTACTTATGGCAGAAGACTATCAAAATAGTCGTTCCAAGCCAAATAATAGAAATATATAAAGTCTTCGGGACCGTTGGGTCGCCAAGAAAATGCCCAAAATGGGAGCTGCAATAAGAAGTAAACCGTCAGCATAAACGGTGCATGGAAATAGAAACACACCAGATCATGAGATCTCTGAACGAGTAAAATGCATAATCACTATGTCAAGTAGCTATGTTCATTCAAGGTCTTAAGATGTTGCATATAATAGAAATTTAGTGTTGATGGTCAATGGCCATGGACAACCTGTGCATAGGCTTATGGTTCCTGTGGACGGTACGCTGGTCGCGCTGGAGCCGATCCGAAGTTTGTATGGCGGCTCGTCAGGTCATAAGACCAAGTTTGTATCATTAGTATATTGTATACGTGGCGGTAACCCGCGTATGGGCTCATAGAAAATTGTGGCAAGTAACAGATGTAAAGTAACTTGAGCTTGAAACACATTTAAATAGTCTTAGTAAAATATGCCTTTACAAGTATAACATGACAGTGTAAATGAGTATAAGACATCTGAGTAGTTTGCACAACATGAGTCACAAAATGATAGAGTATTGTAAATTGTGTATATCGTGCACCTGATTTAGAAATACGTTCGTAGAATATATGTGTTCGTTATGCGACCGTTGGGATATATATATATATATATATATATATATATATATATATATGTTCATGTTTGGCTTAACTTGGTTTTCTACTTAGACAGGGAAGAGAAAATGGTAAGTTGGTAAGTATCGCCGTATTTCTTGTATATCGTACGACGTACTGCCACACGAGATAGGCTTTGTATCTTATCCATGAAATTGATCCTAAGGCAAGAATAGCAAGATAACTTAATAGTTGGTGCACGAAATTAATATAACGTGATTTGTCGAGCGGGCGAGAAGCCTCCCTACCAGTGCATTCATGTACTGATAACCCACCAGATTGCTTGCAGGGTGCAGGAGAACCTCGTTCGGTGCAGAATGTTCCCTCGTGCGCGCTAAGGCGTAGAGTTTGTTCTGTAGCCTTAAAGTGTTATGTCCGGAGTCGAAGCACATATACAGGACAAAATGTTGGAACATCACCTATGTATCATCCCAAGTTGTAAGCCGCTTGGCACGTCTTTATTCTTAGAGAGAGAGAGAGAGAGAGAGCTTGAGGGATTTTTAATCTCGGCCTGTAATCCCCCTGATTTTCAAGGATTTTTAAATTTGGATTTTTGAATTTTCTGGAATTTCTTGAATTTTTCTGTAAATTAAATCAGGTGTTTCAAGTATTAAAGGATTTTTAAATGTTAATAAAATAATATTAAAATATTATAAAAATAATATTTTATGGTGTAAAATGAAAAACTAGACATAGGGTATTTTTCCGGGAATTTATTGGACCCCGGATGGATTTTTTAAACACCTAAAATCTATTAATATTGAATTACTTATTTAATTAATTATTTAGCTTAGCAAACCGGCCCAGCCCAAAACCTCACCCGGCCCATTCCCTAGCCTAGCGGGTCGGGCGGGTCAGCCCAACCCGCATCCGCCAACCCGAGACCCGCGTGACCCTTCTCCTCCCCAACCCGCTCACCTACCGGCCGCCGCCTGGCCTCCCTGCGCCGTCTCGTCTCCGAACGGCCGCCGACCTTCCGGTCCCTCTCCCCCTCACCGTCCGCCTCCTCCTCTCCCTCTCGCAGCCTATAAATCCCCAAACCCGCCGCCGGAACTCCTCCGCCACCGTGCCGTGCCCTCCGCCTTAGCTCCACCTCGCCGCCACCGGGCCCTTCCGGAGACGCCGCCGCCCGAAGCTTTCTCCTCCGCCTCCTTCTTCTCCCCTTCTTCTTCCTCCAGACCTCCATAGCAGTGCCCTAACTCCGGTCGACCTCCGCCCTACCCCGAGCTCCGCCGTGCCCGGCCGACGCCGCCCAGCCCTCTTCCCCGTTCTCCTCCTTCCCTCTTTCCACTCCTCGACGACGAAGGTATCTGTCAGAAGCCGCAGCAGCCCGGCCCGCCTCCGGCCGCCAGAGCCCGCAGCGCCTCCTAGCCGTGCCTCCCTCCGCCGGAGTCGGCTTCATCCCTCCCCGGCGAGTCCCTTCAGTGAACTCCGGCGAGCCAGAAGCGGACGCATGCAGACACGGACACAGGAAGACCCGGACACAGGAAAACCCTAAACCCTAATTTCTGTGTCGTGTCGGACACGAGGACACGAGATATCTCGGGTTTTTCAGACTATATTCAGGTACCCGTAACTTTTGACTCGTAGCTCGGAATTCAATTCCGTAAATTGTATCGCGTAGCCTGTATGACCCTCTCGGTGCCCGGACAAACCGCTCGGAGCATCGCGTCCTGTGGTGATCGCGCACCGCGATCCAAAAACAGGAAAACCTAAGTCCAGTTTTCCCCCGGAATCGAGTACGCCCCGCCAAACGGGACGACTTGGTCACGTGCGGTCTTCACCGATACGTCAGCGTCGTCGATACGGACGTGCGGGATTTCGCAGAAGCTGATTTGGATGTGCGTGCACACCGGAATCAGTGCGTATCCGCGGACACCGCCCCGTATCCGTACTTTCTGTTTCTTGCTGTAACTTAGTGTAAACACGTCGGATCGAGACGAAACTTGCACCATCGGACTCGTAGCAATACGCTGGTCCTGTGGGTCAAGTTTGGTTCGATTCTGAGAACGTTGGAAAAATCGCGTGTCGTGGGCCCCACAGGCTCCACTCGACGGGCGATTTTGAGAACGGCTCATCGGAATCCAATTCTGGAAGTTCCGTTGGGTTCGTATCATCGTTCCTGACCTGTTGACACTAAGTTGGACTGTTTTTGAGACCTTTGACCCTGACGCGTTTTTCGGTGCAAAGCGGCCCACATCTGGACCCCGCCTTGACCCGAAAATGACGTTTTGCCCTTGTCTCCAAATTGGACTCAAGGACAGGCGTTTCTAGCTGATTGATATTTTCTGGACCTAATGGTGATGTCTGTTTCAGCAACCGGAGTACTGCCTGCAATTCCTGCTAAAGTCAGAGCTATAATTGGAGAACAGAACCCAGGCAAGTATACCTTGCCAAATCCTTCAGTTTGCTACTTATCTCCTGGTTTTATTTTTATTGTCTTGCAATATTCTGGTACAATGTTTGCATGATTTTCAGTTGTTACTTCCTTGTCATATATAGTTCTTGATGCTTGCTGATTTATTCCTGCTGCACTAGTTATATCTTCTCGGTTTGCGTGCATGTTTATTATTTGTTCTTTCCTTGGATCACTACTTGTTTCCTAGACATATTGTGATGGTTTATGCTTACTCTATATTCCTGGAGTTGACTTGATTGATTTCCTAGTTCCTAGATGCTGTTATTGGACATTGACTACACTTGAGCAAATCTTGATCGTGAGTACCCATTGTACTGCGATAGAGACTTGTTCATTTGACTACCTCCTTCGTGAGCTCCCGTTGGGCTGCGAAAGAGCTATACTATAGACTGTGAGTCCCCGTTGGACTGCTTTCTATAGGATCGTGATCTCCCATTGAGATGCGATTACCCCGATTACTTGTAGTTATGTCTGATAGCATCACTGGCATGCCACTGTCTTAGATATAGTGTTATCTCGTGTCTATTTGCTTGTGTTTACTTTCTTCTCTATCTTGCATGACCATTACTATATTTGGCTCGTATTCTTTTGTATCTTGCTATGTCCCCTGAGGACCTGGTTTTGTTCTCCAGATTAGCAGACGAGGAGTACCGCAGCTGATGGAACAACACCAGACAGGAGTTTGATTGCAGTGGTTGGTCCTGTTTCTTAGTTACTTTCTAGCATATTTTCTTGTCTGTATTTTCTTGTTTATCGGTAGTGGATTTGTCTCCACCCGACTTAGTATTATTTCCTTGCTGGATCTTTGACAGTAACTTTACTTTCAGCAATTATTTCATGGTTGATATTTTCATGTTGTTCTGTGGATGAGATTAGCAAACCCTGGACATTGTAATACAGCTTAAGTATGCCCCGATGGATCCATTAAATTGGGTTTGTCCATCGGTGCGTGCTGCTGGCCATTATCACGCGGCCAGTCCCTCGACATTTTGGGACTGGGGCGTGACATGGTTTTTGTGGCGGCCCATGCAGGTCAACGACTAAATTGTTCGGTTTCAACTTAGGGACCGAACAGGCCTGCAATAAAGATAGGATAAGTTTTTAGGATCTCATCCACTTGCTTGAAAATGTTCTTGATATCTGTATCGGATTCGAATCAATTTCTTGAAATGCATCCTGCCTTGATTCCTGAGCGCCTCTCATTGTTTATTTTGGTTGCAGAGTTATGGATTCACGAGCAAACGACGAGGCTCCTGCAATATCTCCACGGGATGCTTTGGTAACCAACGAAGATGAAGCAACACCAGTTGATGAAGGACGATCAGCTCAACAAGCAAGTCATCATGCCACGAGAATCCAGCAACATGACGTTCCACCATCGACGCAATTGCCCGTAATTCCACCAGGGCAGGCCATGGACGGGCAGCAGATGTTTCAACTGATCCATGCAATAGTGCAAGCTCAACAAGAGGCTTGGAGTCGTAGCTTAGTAACAGTACTAGAGCAGGCACGACGGCCAACGACGGGTTCTATCGCCGATTTTCGCCAGCTGAAGCCCCGTACCTTCTCAGGAAAAGAGGAGCCCACAGAAGTTCATGAATGGCTCACCAACACACAACATCAATTAGAAGCAGCTGAACTACCAAGAGAACGTTGGATGACTGCCGTCAGAATGCAATTGACGGACAATGCTCATCACTGGTGGCTATCTGAAGAGACCCGACTCGGACCAGACCGAGTTACTTGGGAAGAGTTCTCCAGACTCTTCCAGGAGATGTACATACCGGCTATCGCTCGATCAGAACTTCGGGACAAGTTCAATCGCCTCACTCAAGATAATCTGTCAGTGGAAGAGTACAACGCGGAGTTCATTCGTCTGAGTCGTTTTGCCCCTACATTGATTCAGACAGAAGAAGAAAAGGCTGAGAAGTTTTTCGACGGACTAAACATTGAGCTGCAGAAACTGATTGGATCCGTTGCGCCTACATCCTACCCAGACGTCCTTGCTGCAGCACGACGCATGGAGCGCGTCATCAGGAGAGAGACCAGTCTGAAGAGGTCATCCACATCAGTACCAGCCGGAGCACCACAGGAAGAAGCTGTAAAGAGACTTCACAGTCACCAGTCACCAGAAGCATCTCCACAAGCAATACCTGTCTGTCCATATTGTCACAGACGAGGCCATAATGAGGACCAGTGCAGACGCAAAAAGAGATTATGTTTAGCTTGCGGATCCAGTCAGCATTTATTAAGGGAATGTCCAGAGAATCAAGAAAGAGCACCAAGAGTTAACCAGCAAGCGTTACCAGTACCAAGGCCAACCTATCCAACGTTGGGAGCACCACAAACGGAAGTTCAAGAAGTCCTATCACCAACTCCAGGAGGGTATCAGCCGAGGCCACCCTTGATACCCCAGGCACTGCTCTTCCAGCAAGCTCAGCAGCAGCAGAGGAATCGACGGCAAGGACGCAGATAAGCCCTGACGATGCCTTGGAGAACGTGCAGACTCATGGAGTAGCTAATGCGCGTAAGTTTTATAGTTCCGTTTCTAGCATTTCTTTAGTTCGTGCCTGCTGGTTCGTGACCTTAGCCTTACCCTGATAATCTTAACTTGTTAATAATAAATAACCTGTTTTTCTAAAAACTGTAATTTTTAGATTTCCCACATTTGGGAAATTGCATAACATTTAATGCTTAGGAAAATAATTTTTCCTAGGTGCTCCTTGATTTTGATGTATTTCGAACAATGGTTGCAACCGTGTCATCTCTGTTGACCGGTTAATCTTTGATTGCGAGGACGCAATCTTCTTAAGGGGGGTAGATTGTAATCCCCCTGATTTTCAAGGATTTTTAAATTTGGATTTTTGAATTTTCTGGAATTTCTTGAATTTTTCTGTAAATTAAATCAGGTGTTTCAAGTATTAAAGGATTTTTAAATGTTAATAAAATAATATTAAAATATTATAAAAATAATATTTTATGGTGTAAAATGAAAAACTAGACATAGGGTATTTTTCCGGGAATTTATTGGACCCCGGATGGATTTTTTAAACACCTAAAATCTATTAATATTGAATTACTTATTTAATTAATTATTTAGCTTAGCAAACCGGCCCAGCCCAAAACCTCACCCGGCCCATTCCCTAGCCTAGCGGGTCGGGCGGGTCAGCCCAACCCGCATCCGCCAACCCGAGACCCGCGTGACCCTTCTCCTCCCCAACCCGCTCACCTACCGGCCGCCGCCTGGCCTCCCTGCGCCGTCTCGTCTCCGAACGGCCGCCGACCTTCCGGTCCCTCTCCCCCTCACCGTCCGCCTCCTCCTCTCCCTCTCGCAGCCTATAAATCCCCAAACCCGCCGCCGGAACTCCTCCGCCACCGCGCCGTGCCCTCCGCCTTAGCTCCACCTCGCCGCCACCGGGCCCTTCCGGAGACGCCGCCGCCCGAAGCTTTCTCCTCCGCCTCCTTCTTCTCCCCTTCTTCTTCCTCCAGACCTCCATAGCAGTGCCCTAACTCCGGTCGACCTCCGCCCTACCCCGAGCTCCGCCGTGCCCGGCCGACGCCGCCCAGCCCTCTTCCCCGTTCTCCTCCTTCCCTCTTTCCACTCCTCGACGACGAAGGTATCTGTCAGAAGCCGCAGCAGCCCGGCCCGCCTCCGGCCGCCAGAGCCCGCAGCGCCTCCTAGCCGTGCCTCCCTCCGCCGGAGTCGGCTTCATCCCTCCCCGGCGAGTCCCTTCAGTGAACTCCGGCGAGCCAGAAGCGGACGCATGCAGACACGGACACAGGAAGACCCGGACACAGGAAAACCCTAAACCCTAATTTCTGTGTCGTGTCGGACACGAGGACACGAGATATCTCGGGTTTTTCAGACTATATTCAGGTACCCGTAACTTTTGACTCGTAGCTCGGAATTCAATTCCGTAAATTGTATCGCGTAGCCTGTATGACCCTCTCGGTGCCCGGACAAACCGCTCGGGGCATCGCGTCCTGTGGTGATCGCGCACCGCGATCCAAAAACAGGAAAACCTAAGTCCAGTTTTCCCCCGGAATCGAGTACGCCCCGCCAAACGGGACGACTTGGTCACGTGCGGTCTTCACCGATACGTCAGCGTCGTCGATACGGACGTGCGGGATTTCGCAGAAGCTGATTTGGATGTGCGTGCACACCGGAATCAGTGCGTATCCGCGGACACCGCCCCGTATCCGTACTTTCTGTTTCTTGCTGTAACTTAGTGTAAACACGTCGGATCGAGACGAAACTTGCGCCATCGGACTCGTAGCAATACGCTGGTCCTGTGGGTCAAGTTTGGTTCGATTCTGAGAACGTTGGAAAAATCGCGTGTCGTGGGCCCCACAGGCTCCACTCGACGGGCGATTTTGAGAACGGCTCATCGGAATCCAATTCTGGAAGTTCCGTTGGGTTCGTATCATCGTTCCTGACCTGTTGACACTAAGTTGGACTGTTTTTGAGACCTTTGACCCTGACGCGTTTTTCGGTGCAAAGCGGCCCACATCTGGACCCCGCCTTGACCCGAAAATGACGTTTTGCCCTTGTCTCCAAATTGGACTCAAGGACAGGCGTTTCTAGCTGATTGATATTTTCTGGACCTAATGGTGATGTCTGTTTCAGCAACCGGAGTACTGCCTGCAATTCCTGCTAAAGTCAGAGCTATAATTGGAGAACAGAACCCAGGCAAGTATACCTTGCCAAATCCTTCAGTTTGCTACTTATCTCCTGGTTTTATTTTTATTGTCTTGCAATATTCTGGTACAATGTTTGCATGATTTTCAGTTGTTACTTCCTTGTCATATATAGTTCTTGATGCTTGCTGATTTATTCCTGCTGCACTAGTTATATCTTCTCGGTTTGCGTGCATGTTTATTATTTGTTCTTTCCTTGGATCACTACTTGTTTCCTAGACATATTGTGATGGTTTATGCTTACTCTATATTCCTGGAGTTGACTTGATTGATTTCCTAGTTCCTAGATGCTGTTATTGGACATTGACTACACTTGAGCAAATCTTGATCGTGAGTACCCATTGTACTGCGATAGAGACTTGTTCATTTGACTACCTCCTTCGTGAGCTCCCGTTGGGCTGCGAAAGAGCTATACTATAGACTGTGAGTCCCCGTTGGACTGCTTTCTATAGGATCGTGATCTCCCATTGAGATGCGATTACCCCGATTACTTGTAGTTATGTCTGATAGCATCACTGGCATGCCACTGTCTTAGATATAGTGTTATCTCGTGTCTATTTGCTTGTGTTTACTTTCTTCTCTATCTTGCATGACCATTACTATATTTGGCTCGTATTCTTTTGTATCTTGCTATGTCCCCTGAGGACCTGGTTTTGTTCTCCAGATTAGCAGACGAGGAGTACCGCAGCTGATGGAACAACACCAGACAGGAGTTTGATTGCAGTGGTTGGTCCTGTTTCTTAGTTACTTTCTAGCATATTTTCTTGTCTGTATTTTCTTGTTTATCGGTAGTGGATTTGTCTCCACCCGACTTAGTATTATTTCCTTGCTGGATCTTTGACAGTAACTTTACTTTCAGCAATTATTTCATGGTTGATATTTTCATGTTGTTCTGTGGATGAGATTAGCAAACCCTGGACATTGTAATACAGCTTAAGTATGCCCCGATGGATCCATTAAATTGGGTTTGTCCATCGGTGCGTGCTGCTGGCCATTATCACGCGGCCAGTCCCTCGACATTTTGGGACTGGGGCGTGACACGGCCTAGCGTCGCTTGTAACCTTATTCATTATAAATAAAGAGCTGCTTTGTATTCATATTTGTGTTTATTCTATGTTTCCGCTATATCGACTTGGTGAACTAGTTATCAACGGCCATTTCGGTATTTGCCTTGTGCGGGAGCAACTCCAGGCTTGCGAGGGAGTGTTGGCGCGGTGATTCTCGCCTAGCAGGGACAGCTGATTCCAGCGGAAGATCGAGGCTTGACACCCTACGCGTAACAGCAGCCCCGTCCTCCACCGCTTGCCGCCCCCGCTCGTTGTTGCCCCCGTGCGCAGCAGAAAAGAAAATGGCAAAGCAGTAGCAACAGCAGCAGCAATCTCGTCCTTTACCGCTCGTCGTCGCCCCCACCGGTCGCCTCCTCCCCCGCCTCCTACTCCTTCTCCTCCCCCTCACGCTCCTCCGCCTCGTCCCCCTTCCGGCCTCCACGCAGCCCCGCCCTCGTCTCACCTCGCGTAGACCTCCCTTTCAGACTATCAAAATTTTGACAGTCCTACCAATTGGAAGAACTGTCAAAATTTTGACAGTCATAAAAAATCAACATATATTTTTAGTACTGTCAAAATTTTACAGTCCTGCCAATTGTTAGGACTGTTAAAATTTTGATAGTCCTTCTAATTGGTAGGACTGTCAAAATTTTGACAGTCCTGATTATAAAAAAAATCAATTGAAAGTGGACAGTCTGGTGAGTAATTTTTGGAAGTGGCAAACTTGTAATTATCAATGGTAAAAATTTAGACCGTCCTGAGTCATTTTTGTAGTGTATTTATCAAGTGCCTAATTCAATCTTACATAAAATCTATGTTCAGTTTTCCCCTTCTTCTTGATCTTTTGAATTCAAAAGAATTCAAAATAATATACTCCCTTTTAATTCTCTATTAAATAGCTAATTAATCTTGCATATATTTCCTAACTTGAAAGTGGGAAATAAATTCATAAACCCTCCATTCTATTCTACTCAACTCACGTTTTCTTAAATTTCTGAAACCTATCTTCTCAACCATCAACCCACACTCGACGCTCCCCCAAGAGCATCGCCACACTCCGGCGATGCCTTCACCCTCGCCAGTGGTTAGTGCCGACCGACGCCATCGACCCACCCCCATACGTAGCTATGCCGGTCACTTGTGTGCAGCAACCGCAGCAACATCGGCCGCACAAATAGAAGAAACATGAATCGCTGCAAGCAGCAGCGACACCGTAAGCCGGCGACCACCAGCGTACCACCCATACTTGCCCGGCCACCACGCGTCCGACCAGCAGCCCTATATCATGGTGATGTCCTCCACGACGCTCGATACAAGTGATTTATGCAATATGAAATAAATCCCGTCGAGACGCGCGTGGATTGGAAGTCAGAATCACGTTTTGTCACAGCAACTTTGTACGTGTTTTTTGGACCATCCAACCATTGGATCGTCAATTTGAAACTTCCATCGCAATATGTTGGCATATCACTTTCCAAACGGTTCTTCTAAAGTGCTTGAAAAATAGACGAGTAGGAACCTACTAGAAATAGAAATGGTATATAGCTCTAACTTTTCCTTCTGTTTCAATCATTTGATAGATCAAAACTTATCACAGATTAGTATGTTTAAACTGAATTCATGTTTACAATTTCGTGGTGCTAACTTTGATGACTTGTTTCTTTCGTGTTCGTAATCATTTTACGATCCATCTTCACAAGTTCAAGCACCTAACCCTCTTTCAATCCCTTCAAATAGAATTATTTATGTTGAATTTAATTCCAAGATATTTCCGTATGAAAATTACAAAAAAATAGTTTTCAAAAATTAGAAAATTTACGTTACAAAGTTGGTCCCATCAAACCGGACAATTTCGTCGCGTATCAATTTCACCGAAAGACGCGTATGATATTCTCCGACGTGAGAGATTCGAAGAAAATCAATTTGGTCACATGTGTATGACAAAATAAACTTGTATCCGTAAAAAAATACAATAGCGGCCATTTTTTAAATTTCTCCATTTATTTATGTACGCTCGTCATATCACAACAAAACTTGTGCCAACGGACTCGTAGCGTTACATTGGTTATGTTATCCATGTTTCATTTGATTCTGAGAACGTTGACCAGAATGCCATTTTGTTAACCCTGTGGTCCAATTTAGCGAACGATTTTGTGATCGGCTCATCACAATCCAATTCTGAATATTCTGTTGGGTTCATATCATCGTTCTGGACTCATTATGTATTAAGTTTCCTGAATTTGGAGAGCTTTAATCCTGGCACATTTTTTGTCAAGTGTGAATGAGTGTAAGTTGTGTATTAGTTTAGTGTGTATATGAGTGTGTGTGGTAATGTGGTAGTGTAGTGTATCAAGTGTGTAGGATATTGAGTTTTGGGTGTGTTCAGTTAGTAGAGGGTGATATTGAGTATGTGTGTGACTGATACTCGAGTGGGTAATATGTGTTGTGTTAGAATGGTGTGTGGTTATACTTGTCCAAGTGTAGCAAATAATTGGAATATAGAAGGAACTGCTAGTCCAGTGAGATAGACTCGGGTTTTGGAGCCTGCAGTGTTGTGCACAGAGGCATGCCAGGCAAGTAATAGGATGGGTGCAGGAATTAGGAGTTAGTTTCAATCCATGTTTAGGCTCTAAGGGAGATGGAGGATCGGGTTGTGCATTGCAGGGGATTTGAGTGCCAAGGAACTAGAAATATAGGGGGTGATATAGTTCACAGTGAAGTGCACAACACCAGTATGCATCATCATCAGCAATTGAGGGGCTACACTTGGTATTAAGATGTTTCAGTTAAGAGGGTGTACTGGACAGTGGGTAAGCTGTGTGGAGTGGCCTGCACAAAAGTGCAGTGCACATGTTTGACTCAAGCCAGTGACTGCAAGGAAGCTTTCGAGCTGTGCACTGAAGTGTACCAAGGTATTTGGTGAGAATGTTTAGTTAATGATTTGAAGCGTATGTATCAGTTGAGGTTACAAGTTATAGTTTAAATATTTGTAGTGAAGTAAAGTATAAGTGGGGTAATAGAATGAGATAAGGGGCAAAGGTTGTTCAAGTATCAAATTGTGTATGTAGTGTACGATACCATTTGGTCATGGGTATCATATCTGATACTAGAATATATCAGTAAAGGAAGGAGTATCAAAGAGGGTACCAAGTAAGTAAAGTGATTATCTTTGGTGTTATCAGTTGAGGGTGTCTGGTATCAGTTATGAATTTTTTGAGTACATATATTAGTTGAGGGTGTGAGCTGGGGGTGTAGAGGTTATAAACTAAGATATTGTAGTATGTTGGGGCTTACTGGTTGAGTTGTGTATGGGACTAAGGTAATAGGTATAAGTTGGTTGATTGTGAGGGATTATATATATGAGTGTATTAGCAAGGTATTGGGTTAGATACACCTAATACTAGTATAAGTATGAGTTAAATATACTAGTAGCACCTGATATAGGTAAACTTAACTTAGTATTAATTAGGGTCGTCTAATATTAGCTAAGTATTAACTAGTATACCCTAGTATGATCTAGAAAACTTGGAGTACCAAGGTAACACCTAGTTAAGACCTAGTTTGACCAGTTTGACTTGTATGACCTAGATATGACCTAGAAATCATGTTTTGACTCATTTTAGTATTTTCTTACTTTATTACACCAATTGATATGCCACTCATATATAGGTGTGTGTGACACCATCTCGGACACCGAGCAACATCTTTTGCTCTGGACCAGAGGTGAGTACATTCTCTAACAATTTTTATTATTTGATCATTACTATGATTCTAGTTATAGTGTATACTTGATTCCGATACAGCGGATACACGAGCTAGTATCATAGATACTGTCATGAGGAGTCGTGATTGGAATCTATCGTACTAGCTGGGGACAGAGAAATATTAGCAAGTTCTGTGATCATACCCCATTTTACATGCATCATAGCTCATCCCACACATCATGTAGGGTGTAGCATGACCATTTACATACCTCATAGCCTGTTATATATGATTAGCCTAACTATTGCTCGCACCATAGCTAACCAAATGGTTAGCCTGACCTCACATGTATCCTAGCCAATCTTATATAACAAGCCTGATCTAGTCTCAAGTCGATCACATAACAAACTAATATTTTACGACACTTCGCCAGTATTTCTATTATTGCTCCAGTACATTCATTTCTAGCATTCACATATATCTGTTCATTGCTAGTTAGTTCTATATGATGATTACTTGTCTCTCCAGTATTCCTTATCTTCCAGTATTTCTTCCATTGTGTATTTTCTTACGCTATTTTATAGTTCTTATCAATATAATTAAAATTGTTATTAGTGTTTGTGCTCTGCTCCATTCCTAACTGGATAACAATTTTCAGAGGATCTTAAGGATTTTTGTCCTACCCATTATGGTCTAGGAGTAGATGGAGATTACATCCCGGATATTCCAGAGGAGCCACTCTCCTTAGTGGAGATACCACTCGCAGTTGTTTAGACAATACTTAAACTAGTTTATTTATGTATTGGATTGTTCTAACTTTGAGACTTGGGTTGTATTATGTTGAGACCTTATTTATGTTGAGATAGCTAGACTCTAGACTTTTGTTAAGTGAATTTGTGTTCTAGACTCATGTTAGAACTTCTTTATATCTTTTATTTCTTATCGTGCCATTTACCTTGTTATAGTTATTGTGATTGAGTACCTTATGAATTGATGATCATATGCATATTCATTATCCTCCTTATGGAGTTGAGATCGTTGACAGGTTATTTTTGTGAGTTGTGTTAGCATTTTTGAGACCTAGACATCGTTCTACAATCGATGTTGCGACGTAGGCTGGACGTATCCACGGTTCATGCCCAAATTTTGGGTGCGAGTCGGGACACCCGATGAGAACGACTGTCCTGCGGGAGCGCTGCAACTTGGTGATTAATGTTCAGGGGGGAAGATCGAACTTGCGAGAGATTAATGTGTGACAAATTGGTATCAGAGCACCAGGTTCATTTCCTCAGACTTTTTTTTGGTTCATCACAAACTCTAAATAGCTTCATCGTATCGTTTAGCTCTTGGCTCTACTCCATGTTGCATTGGATGTTTTATGCAATAAGTCTATATATTTGTTAGTTATGGGTGCATGTTGTTCTTTATTGCATTAGCTTTCATTGGTTTTCTATAGATCGTGTAGCATCATTTGGCGTTGTTGCATTAGTGCAGCAAGTTGTGTGATATTGTTGCTTTTGTGCAACAAGTTGAGAGGTGTCTTTGTATTAGTTTGGCTTATCGTTCGAAGAGATTCTGGTTGCATCAGTGGCGCAGTTGGTTGTCATACGAGATTGGTTATGTGGCATGCTGTGAGTAGAAACAACGGATGAGAATGGAACATTGCACGAGTTGCTCGTGTAGCAAAGGTGTTGGACGAAGTTTGAGCCTTAGCTGGGGATATCAGAGAGAGTTGCACGAGTTGCTCATGTGGTGCATGTGCTTAGCAGATTTGAGCAGTGGCTTAGAATACCAAAGAGAGTATTACATGAGTTTCTCGTATGGCAAATGTATGGAACAGTTAGGTATTGGCTTGGATTACTTGGAAGAAATAGTTGCGCGGGTTGCTCGTGTAGAGAAAGTGTCGGATAGTTTGAGAAATAGTAAAAGTATTAAGAATAGAACATGACGCAAGTTGCATCGTGTGAGATCAACAGAACAGTTGGATGGTTCATGCATTGGCTGAATTTTGTGTCAGACATTGAGTTATGACTGGCAGGATCATGCAAAATAGATGGTCCGAGTGGATTTTGGATTAGTGCAAAGAAGTGTGATGCGAGTAGTAATTGGAATCTGACTGGTATATGGTATACCCCTTCATAATCGTAGCATTGGAATATTTTGGATAGACAATAATAGAATTATCGCGACAGACGCAGATAACGGAAATATAATTTGGTTGGTGCACATCGGTTGAGTTATGTATCAGAACATAGAGCAAGCGAATGTTGAGTTGCGATCGACAGGATAGTCACATGATAGTTGGTTCAGAATAGATGTCCGTTGACGCAGAGTAAATCTGGCACGAGAGTGACTATATTTCTAAGTGGAATATGCGTGCTACGTAGTAGTGCGTACGTTGGATATGTTCAGAACAAGATAAGCGATAGCCTTGCTCGCAATGCATAATTGTGTTAAAAATTGGTGCAATGGAGTTTGACTCAGGTATTCTTTGATGCGTTAGATTTAAGCAACTAGGAATGGACTTATGTTAATGGAAGTTTCGTTGGACGAGAATGGAATAAGCAATGGAACGAGTATTTAGAATTCGAAGGAGTGATGTGGACCAAGTATTGGAAACAAGATGAGATCGATCAAGACGAAAAATAAAAAATCAGAGTTCGCTTGCACGATTTAAAAGTTTAGTGGAGCTTTCATTGATACAAAAAGGGACAGTTTAGTATAAGAAACAAATAGTTGGGGCACGCTTGTGCGAGTGATAGGTGTATCGAAGAGTAACGAGCACGGACTACAGAATTTTGGCAATGCAAGGGAACAGTTGGTTGAGCAGATGGAATATGATTTGGTTTTAGAGGAGCAATGCGATGGATTCGCACTAACTGGAAAGATTTTGGATATAGAAGCTCGAGGAGTTTGACTCAAAGTTTAGCAAAAGCATAATTGGCAAAATAATGCAATGATGGACTCTCCGAAAGACGTAAATGAGCATGAGGCAAGTCTAGTTGATGTTAAGTCAGATTAAAAGTTAACATTTGTAGTACAGAGGTGGATCGAGGCAACGAATGAAGGTGATATAGATTTAAGATTTTATTGGAACTCGTGCATGAGTCATCGAGAGAGTGTGGATGAATCGGAACACGAAAAAATCAAGACGGTGCTAAGGAAGTGAAATAAGAAGAAGGATTGTGGCAGATGGACTTTTGAAGATAGGTGAACGAGAGGGCAACATTGAAGCAAATTACTATATCGCTCGAGCAAGTTGGACGTGCAGTGTGTAGCATAGCATACGGATAAAAAACGGAGCAAGTCTATGGTTTCAATAATTGTTGCAAGTGGTAGTGTGAGAAGTCAAACTAGGCGGCTCATAATTTTGATAGATTCAGGGCAGAACGATAGAGTGATGGAAGACGGTTTCAACGTGTGCAGTTTGACAATTTATGGCTTGGATAGATAGTAAGACTCTAGGTCGTTAGAAGGTATTTGGTTAACAAATCGTCAGAGGTAGTGTATGAAGTGCTCGGATTCAGAAGTTCGTTTGGATCAGATTGTTGGGTTATAGTTCAGATTGCAAATAAGATATAGCATGGTTCATAGTATCTGTCCATCGTGATGACTTACAATTATTGAGTGTAACTTTGGGACAATTGACCTTAGAGACTTGACCGCCAAATAAAAATTAATATTGTAGACAAATAGAACAACCCTTTCGGTGACGCATATGGGAATGTGTCGAGGGTGGATGTGAGTGGTGTATATTGGAGATAGGCCGAAGTAACTCAGTATTGGATTTGAGAGATCCTTGGGATGGCCTTCAGCTGAAGATACAGCCAGAAGATCGAAGCGCTTGTGAAAATGGCCTAAGTCAACTCATGAGATTCGGATTCGTAGATTTTTGGAGATGGCATCGCCTCTAACTCGTCGTGCTCCGGAAGGGAATATCATTCATATAAATTAACGACTGTGTAACTAACTTCAAGATGTTAAATTCGTGTCTCGTTCAGATCAAATTCTTGCACTACCGGATGGGGCAGATGTGCCTTAGATTTACAAGATAAAATTGGACTTTGTTTGTAGTGCGTGCTCATGAAGAAGACGAAGGTGATATCCTGTGCTTTGAGGCAGTGGAAGCAGCGAAAAGAACTATTTTATGTGCGACCTAAAAATTATGGCGAGTGTGTCTGCTTTGAAATCATGGCAATACTATCCCTATGTTGTGGCGACAAAATATTCATGGATCATATGAACCCCAATATAGGTGTTCACCCATAGAGGTATTGAGATTGAGGTAGAGGTATTGGGTCGAGCTGATCTAAGAGCATAGTTCAAAGTTTGGGTAAATCACCTAGCTGGGATATTATCAGTTGTGATAATCGTTTGGAGCATGAGATGATAGTTGTAGATGGTACATACAGAATATGGTGTGATTGGAGTCATGCTAGAGTTTGGTTGGTTGAGCTTGGACGGTGCTGGTGAGAATTCAGGAATAGTGGATGATTGGGCTTTGCAGAATAGTCGTTGCGCTTAGGATGCGCAAGTGTATTGGATCTTGCTAGAGAATGGACTGAGTCAAAATACGAACTAATTTGAGTCTGGTGGAGAGATCGTCAGAAGAGAATCATCGTATTTGAGAATAGTACTTATGCGAATGAGTTATGGGATGAACTTCAGGATCGGTTTAGTCGAAAGTGAAGCGATGAATGTCTCATACATGAAGATACCCTTATAACTTGTCCAAATTAGCTATCGCTAAGCTATGCTAAAATGTATGTATTTCAGGGACGCCTTAAATATGTGTATGATCTAAACTAAGCGATATATTTTATTCGAATTGAGTTGCAAGGAGGATGTGAGAATATGGAATTTGTGTGAGCATTCAGCGCGAAGCGAGATGTTGATTCTGGATCAATGGAATGTGAGTTGCATGGAGTAGAGTTATAAAATGGTCAACCGGAATACAAAAAATGAATGGATACTAGTTTGGTTCGAGGAGGAATTTTATACTAAGTGGTATATTATATAATGTTCCATAACCGCACGGTGCATTATACTGAGTCAGATTAAACGAGGCAATGCTTGGTTATATTTTGATTTGTTGGATTTGGGAGCAGATATTGATTTGAGTTGGTTTTATGTGCAGATCGTATGCGGAGTTCGATGGAATCAGAATTTTGTTCAGAGCGGTACTCGCATGAGGAGTTCGATGGAATCAGAATTTTATTCAGAGCATTACTGAGATAGCGTGATTTAAGAGATAATGCCATTTTTCTTAGTCCAATCGGTCAGATGATTTGGAGAGCACAGCCTGCTCGCAAGGTCATACCAATTGAGTAGATTGTGCTTTGCATTGGACCACAAATTCAAAGGATCGGCCGTATCGGCAAGACAGAGTGCTTAGCAGATTCAGACTTTGTGAGTGGGCTCTGTCCCTTCTTCTCTACTCCTTCATGCCTAATAATATGGAAAAACACGTAATGACTATGACACATGGAATTGGAATATTGGAATCACCGTACTGTGGCATGCATAGAGTATGCATCGTTTGGTTGGATAGAATTTTTGTCTTGAGTTGGTCTTGCATTTTGGGCAGTTGGGGATTTGAGTGGATCATCTTGGTTGGAACATGGAGGCACTTCTGGTCGGTGAGCGAGCGTGCATCCATGCACGAGTATCAAGTTGGATACTTTGTCAAGTAACGCGTGCAGTTGTGGTTCAAAATCGGGCAACTATATCGGAGAGGGCATTATGCCACTGTTGGGGCTTTGTGCTACGGAGCTTTCGGAAAGAGGGGTGTTGAACCAATCGAAGCACTGTGTCGAAAAGCGGCATAGTGCCTAATGAAGATAACTCCAGATGGTGCCTTGGGATATAGTTGGAGAATGATTATGGTGAATTGGATGTATCGAGGCGAGTATCGTTTGGTGGGACGAGAAGGCTCGATTCTCTCATCGTACCTACTATTGGAGTATTGCATTAGTCACGGACAACCTGTTGCGCACAGGGTTTAGTTTCCTCGAGCGAGATAGGCTCCGGGGTACCGGGACCGTTCGGCCATGGAGAAAACTAATGGTAACGTGCTTTGGGCATGGTACTTAAAGTTCAAGACGACCAAGCAGGCTAGATACTCAGTGCTGGATCAGGTCGAACTACAGTTGGATTACTCTTTTATGGCTTGGCCAGTGAACTTCATATAGATAAGAGTTAGTTTAGTTTGAGTTTGTGCATTCATGTAGGCAACAGCACCACCTTGCCATGGGCAAGAATGTGCACATCGATATTTAGATTAGCGAGGCTTGGATTATGGTGTGATTCGATAGATTCGAGGCTTGGAGTGTGATGTGGTTCGATAGGTTAACATTTTGTCTCGAGTTTGAATAGAACGGTTTGCATGCTTAGTCTTATTTTGAGTTGGATATAACTGCTAGTATATTTGCTTGAGTTGAATACTTGCATGCTTAAACTGCTTTACTACTTTCCTTAACATGTCATACCTCTGCCATGAAATAAATCTAGGATTCAATTAAAAATATCACCATATAATTGTTTGCATTCACGATCTATTTAGTGTCGGTTTAGATGAGTGGGTTACCCCGCTCACCAGTACGGCTGTGTACTGACCCACGTTTGTGGGCATTATTTTCAGGTACGCAGGTATAGTGGCTCAGCTAGGATATATAGTACATGATGTATGGAACGGTAAGTACCTTTGTAGGCAAGAGAAAGAGGAAGAGTGTTGCATCGCCTTTTTAGCATTCTCCTTTGTAGAATTTTTATTTGGACCATTCGAGAGCTTCGCTGCGTATACTCTGATGTGTGCGTGGTACACAATACTAGAATTTCGCTATAACTTGGTTATTTCAATGATAACCATGACGTTTGACGTTATTGCCTTATCCGAGCGCAACTCCAGGCTTGCACGGAATCACGTCCTGATGAGAATGACTGTCCTGCAGGACTGCTGCAAAATGGTGATTCACGTTCAGCAGGGATGATCGAACTTGCAGAAGATTGGGACATGACACCAAATCCAGTAGTGATGCGACAAATCCTAAAAATAGTAATTTTTGGGATATGTGCGCGCATGGCCATTATAGTGTGAATGTCTATAAATAGCAGGGATCAGTACGTCGAAGACATATAATCCAGTCCCGAAAGCCTAATTGTTGTCCTTCTTGCCAGTGAGCCAGAGACATCGTAATTTATTTTACTAGTTGATCATTAATGGAGTAAAAGAGTCAGTTGTAGAACTCAATCTTCATTGTCACACTTCCCTAGATCTTTTTATCTTGTACTTGGAATTCTCAGTATTAGGATTCTTCTTGTACTTAATTCACTCAAAAAAAAGTTAGTAGAACTTCCAATTTTGTGATGGCAATAAATCTGGCGACTCTGTTGGGGACTTCCTTCTCTACTGATAAGAAGAACATGACACAATCAGACATGACAAAGCTGGGTTCAACCAAGAAGATGTTGGTCGTCCGCTTTGACCAACAGGCTTTCGAGGACATTCTTTTGGAGGATAGATCAAACCCCTCACCAAGGCTAGCAAAGCCTAAAAAAAACCTTAAGACCTAGGTTGCTAAGACCAGTGTGTCGCACCTTAAGACTACTGACGATGTGCTTCCTTTTTCTGAGGCTGAAGATACGCATCCTGTCTCTGCTCCCATATATGCATATCAGGGCAGGAAATACTAACAAAAACATCATATGAATATTTCTGAGAAGAAGATTGAAGCTCAGGCTGAGGCCATATGTCACATTGTAGAGGGTATAGACATGTTGCCATCAGAGAAGTCGCACACCTCATCTGGAAAGAAGGGCTCTAAGACTCCTTCCAAAGCCATGCTTCCAGCTTCCTTGGCTGCACATATCCAAGGGAAGAAGCATGCGCCAAGATGGGATGCGCCTATCCTGGAGGGAAGACTCTAATGGGAAAGAGAGCATGGCAGAAGTTCAGAAGTTGCGGGAAGAGAAATTCAGGGCTATGCTAGCCCACCATCACCACTATTGCACTCTATGTGCAAAAAGGAATTGAATGCTAGGGCCTCTGAAGAACCTATGCGCTCTTAGCATGATGGGCAAAAGAAAGACTATATTGCATCCTGTCTCAGGCGCACAAAGATCCCTGCATGTGCAAATAGCCATGAAGCTGGCCCAAGCTCTGCTCGAGGGTCATGTAAGAAGAATCCGTCTTCGACAGGATTTCCTATCATCCCAATTCCATGTGCCAACTTCCTGAAAGTGGGGATAACTTAGACACTTTGTACTATGCGCTAGCACGTGCTAGCTGAAAGAAGTCTAGACTAGTACGATCCATGCGTACTAGAGCAACTGCTTAAGTAGCTGATCAAAAGCATGCACAATTAACTATTTTGCGTGCTGGTGGTAGGAAGCTTTATCGAACTAACCCAAGCGTTCAGCCTGCCTGCACGTGTAAAATGTATAAATCCCAAAAGTCTTCCTGGATTAACTTCAGTGCAAACTCTGCAAATGAACCAACCCGAGAAGCAACAACTGTTGTAACAGACCCATGCGCCCAGTATGGCTGCACGCATGAAATCGATCAGTTTTATATTAAGTCTTCCACAAATGATCTGGGTGCAGTCTCTGCACATGAACCAGGTCAGGGAGCAAATACCTTGCCTATACACCCATGCACACGGTCTGGTCGTGCACATAAAATAGGTATAAAGGTAAAATTTCCTTCGTTAGATTTGCATGACATGATATGTCACAAGCGCAAGACGAGAGAGATTACTACACATGGAGTGTCACCTATAGGGCATACCTATGTTATCATTGTCATCAATTGTTGTTATACCAAAATAACAGCCTCTCCAGCTAGGCAATTAGTGTTCTAGCGGCTGCAACCAATTATATCGATCCGACGATGTCTCGGGGAACAAGTATGAGCTAAATAAATTGATGACGAAGGGGATCTTCCTTTTTTCTCACGTTGCTCGACTTAGGGCTCTCCTTCCATGAAGAAGCACTCAAAAATAGGCTCATCCAATCCTCCGATCTTGGCAAGTATATCGATAAATCGACCATGAGACAGCAGTCTAGTGGTGCCAACCGAGGGGGTATTCTAAGGCATTATCCTAAGATCAAGGTCTTCCTCAAGTGAGAACGATGCATCTTTGCTTCAAGTTGGGGGTAAAAATCCTTCGGTGTTCCATACCAACCCGTTGTTTCGTGAAGACAGTAATTCTCAAGAGACTGACAACAATGTACCTGGGAGTAGCCATCCACGATAAGTTAACACAATATCCACAGCTGGGGGATAGTAATCCCCTGGATTCTGAATATAATGCGATGATGCCTGCATTCACTTAGGACAGTGTGACTGAGGGATCGGAGGAAGAAAGTGAAGGGTCTACGACCATATCCACTTCTCCGCATATAATAATAATATACATGGCATGAGACAATAACAAAGGGGGATCCAGTGACCGCCAATGCCTCGAGGTACTAGTGGTAATGATGCAGACTATGAGCACCTCGATGGTTTACGCATGAAATACTGGATATCCGGATAAACATGGTCTCGCCTAAACCAAAAACACCGGGACAGGCAAGACAGGATCCAGGGACCAATAGGGAGTCTAACGCACCTGCTCTTGCTCCTCCAATAAGTACACCTCTCTTGCCACGTTCCTCTGCTTATACGGCCACAGATGAGACTTAAGAGGCTATCCGAGAATTACGATCTTGCGTGGTCTCCATAAACAACTGAAAAAGCTGCAGAGTCTCAGGATAAGGCAACCCTATCCCCCAGAATAAAATAATTTTGTATTTTCCCCGAAATACAAACCGCAGTTTATAATTCCTTTCAACGGAAAGACGTCTGACCTACTTCGAGTCTATGACGGGATAGTTACCCCGAGATGATTCTTTGCTCACCAAGCTCTTCATCGGGACTCTCACAGAGATGGCTTTCGAGTGGTTATGTACCCTCCCAAACAACTGCTTCTCATCGTTCGACGGTCTTCAACGATTGTTCCTCTTTTGGTTTTATGACGGCGGGATGGATATGACTATGTCATCCCTTATCGACATGGCTTTGAGGGAGAAGGAGTCGGCACGTGCCAACATAGAGCTTTTCAGGCAGACATCCCTAAAGATACCTTATGGTATTCCTAAGTCTGTTCTTATGGACACATGTAGACGAAATCTACTATCGACAATAAAACTTTGTATCAAAACTGCACATCATACCAACTGGTCAGCATTCATTGTAAGTGCAGACTGGGCCAAAAAGAATGTGAAATAGGTTTATTTGCTCGAAATACAAATTACTAGCCCTGATGATCGAAGCAAGCGCCCTCAGAATCCTAATAGTGGTCATGACGGCAAAGGAAAGCAAGCCCTTACCGTCAACATATCTAAGGGCTCGTCTTTGTCCAAGCAAAAGCCGGCGGAGGAACCCAAGCCAAATGAGACTTTATCCTTTGATGACGATAATGTTGTCAAGATTTTCAACGCGCTGATGAAAGGCAACAAGCTTCGGCTGCCTGACGACAGACATCTTGAGGAAGCTAACATGGTCAATGACCCAAAGTACTGCCTCTTCCACTAAAACATCCACTATTCCACAAGAGACTATTATGTGTTGAAGAGACATATCCAACAGCCGATCGATGCCAAAGCCATCACCCTCAACTTCGAGGACAAGATGGTCGCCGCCAACATGGTGTCACTCCAATTTGGCAACCTTCCCATTCCTAAGGCAACACTGGAAGTTTTTAACCTCCCACCAGCTCGCGAGCAAACATCAGGGCTGGTACCCTTACAACTCCATGATGGAAAGTCATGTAAGTTCACCCTGACATTGTCGAAGACCTGACACAACAACCAGTGCCTTCAAATGCCAGGTCTAAAGGAAAGAAACCCAAGCCCTGTCATATGGTCTCTCCTTTGACTGAGGAAGCCTTGTGAGGTAAACTAGGTCTGGCAAGACCTACCTCCATAACTATGATCTGGGTTAGGAGGATATTACTCCTTCAACCACTATACCTGCTGCCTAGTAATGCCTTAATCAGGTTCGTTCGAGCCTCCCACGACGGACAATCAGAAACAAAAGGATACTCGTTTCAACTAAATTGAAAAAAACCCTACAACTTTGACATATTGGCATAGCTTGTTAATACCCAGCAAGGTTGTCACTCTTCGAAATACTTCATCTCTCTAAAGAGATATGAGATGCTCTGAGTGAGGCATAGCAATATGTCGACTCCTACTTTTCTCATATCAAGGATCCAGCTGAGGACCCCTCAACGTCCTCTTTGCCATAGTGTGATGGAGAGAATCCCCAATATAACATTCTTCTAGCAGGACATGCTACTGAAAAATAATAATAAGCCATGTATTACACTAGGTATATCTATGCTATCAAGGTGGACATGATGCATATCGATTTGGTTCATCTATTAGCATCATCCCACAGAGTTTGCTCTAGACCGTGGGAATTCTGATGCACTGGTTGTCTGCCACCAAAACAATCATTAGCGACTTCAACGCGGACATAAGCTATCCTCTGGGCAAGATCTGTCTAAAATGTCAAATAGGCGATCTACGAACCGAGGTCACCTACTGTAACACCCCGTTCCGCTCAAGCGGACTGCCGTCTCAGTCGGCAATCGTGCAGCTGTCCCGACCGGCTTTGCCTCGATTAAGAAACAAAGGATATCCAGACTTGCCCCTACAGGAATCCGGCTTAGGCTTTCAGAGGCTCGCTCAGACGTATCGCTCTACCGAGGCGAATCATCGCTAAGGTGGGTGGCTACGGTGAACTTGTCTTTGCTTAGCCAGCACACATAAAATCTGGAATATTCATGCTAGTCGCTAGGTGAATCACCCCTGCATGCTAATAAATCCAACGCACCTAGCTAAGGGAATAATCCCAACTTGTATTGCTTGCTAGAACATGGAAAATAGAAATACTGCTTATATTCAGACCCTCGCATGCTAAGTCCTTTAACGGTTTCACTTCTCGGCTTACCTTCGGGTCCGAGTAACGTGCCTGCTTATGTTCCTTTAGAAACGCATGCTTGTCTGCTTGAATGTTGCCATGTTTTCATCCAAATCCTGGGAGACTACTAAGTAGTCGTTCCGCACATGGAAGAACCTGAAAGTATTCGGGACCGTTAGGTCACCAAGGCAATTCCCGAACCAGGGAATCTGCACCCTGAATGAATAAATCACTGAATCACAGCTCGAGGAGCAAACTACTGAATCAAATGGCCTGGCATTCGATATACGACTGTGAACAATCATGCCTGTACATTGAACATGATATGTCCTATCCTGAACTTGATCCTGTGCCTAGCCAGACCTGAATACAGACCTGCATGTCGCGGACAACTCGGAAACGAGGCACCGTTCCACGGGCGATCACCGGGGCACTGGGGCCGACCCGATCCGGATGGAACTCTCCTGTTTAGTCATCCTGTGCAAAGACGGAATGGTGTGGAGCGTATCCTGTACTCTCGCTGCACCCCATTCTCGTTAGTGACTAAAATTGGTAACTCTCCTGTTTAGTCATCCTGTGCAAAGACGAAATGGTGTGGAGCGCATCCTGTATTCTCGCTGCACCCCATTCTCGTTAGAGACTAAAACTGGTCCTTTATGGCTATGCCAGCGACTCATGTTCATATAGATAAGTCATCCTCGCTTAGCGGCTATCTGCGTGCGAGTCACTTCATCGCATAAATGTACAACTGAACACCTGAACGATCATGTTAAAACGACCCTCGTGTTTGCGTATGATTGCCTCCTGAATGTTTATACATGCCTCTGCTCGAATTAACAAGTTGCCTCAATGTTTGCCTTGGACAGGGAAGGAGATGGTAAGTTGGTAAGTCTCGCCGTGTTTCCTCAAACATCGCACGGCGCACTGCCCGACACGATAAGCTATTCAATGTTTGCATGAAACTGATCCTAAGGCAACTAGAAAGACAACTTAATAGTTGTGCACGGAACCTGTATTACGTGTTTGGATTTGTCGAGCGGGCGAGTAGCTTCCCCACCAGTGCATTCAATGTACTGATAATCCACCAGTTTGTATGCAGGGTACGGAAGAACCTCGTGCGGTGCGGATGCCTCCTTCGTGCGTGCTAAGGCCAGGAGTTCCCTCTGAAGCCTTGCAACGGTGCGTCCGGGACTGAAGCGCTTATACAAGACATAAGTTGTGAACATCGCCTGACCATCGCCTGTACAATCATTCCACAGTTGTAGCCACTTGGCACGCTTTTACTGTTTCAGAGAGAGAGGCTTGAGCGACTTGTAATCTTGGCTATACGCCGCCTGTAACACTTGTTCATATCAATAAAGAGATTACTTTACTTGTTTCTATGCTTCCGCTATAATTGTCGACTCAGTGAACCTGTTATCGATCGCCTATGCGTTCATGACTCCGCTGCACTCGGACAATCTGTGCGACTCTGTGGCTTAGAACTCTTGCCGCCAGTCAATGAACCATGGCCTTGCACGGGCGTGGATCACGCTCGTGCGGCATCACGCCCGGATGGGTTAAGCGATCGTTCCGCGGGAGCGCTGGCGAGGGTGATTTCCGCCTAGCGGGAACGGCCGATTTGCCTGCGGGAGATCTGGGCGTGACAGGTTGGTATCAGAGCCTGGCTTCTACGCCTTTGGACTTCGATTCGATATCTCTGTTTCGAAAGCTCGTTCGTGGGTTATGTGCACGCTCTCTCTCAATGCCTCGATGGGATGTTCCAACAATAAGTCTAAATACTTTCAAAATACGTTTTGAATGATATGCTTGCTTGTCTGGTTGTATGCTGCGAGTGGCCTTTGTGCCAACCTGTGCGAACCCTTGAGAGTATCGCTAGTAGCTTGTCCGATTTTCACTAACCCTAAGTTTGGTTGAATGCATCTATTCGAGGGACGCCTTGAACTAGTGCACCATCCAAGACTTAAAAAAAGGTGAAACTCGAGTGCTAAGACTTCGCTATCACTGAGCTGGTTGACGTGTTCACGCTAGAGGGTACCTTCGAAAGTGCGCACGATCCAGTCTAAGCGATATGCTGATTTTGAAGCTTGTGCAAGTGAAGATCCAAATGAACAAGTGCAACGACTTGTCTAGGATTGCCTCAACCCTAGATTACTGCTTGTCCTTAGTAAGTCTCGAGGACGAGACTTTTTCTAAGTTGGGTAGGATGTAACACCCCGTTCCGCTCAAGCGGACTGCCGTCTCAGTCGGCAATCGTGCAGCTGTCCCGACCGGCTTTGCCTCGATTAAGAAACAAAGGATATCCAGACTTGCCCCTACAGGAATCCGGCTTAGGCTTTCAGAGGCTCGCTCAGACGTATCGCTCTACCGAGGCGAATCATCGCTAAGGTGGGTGGCTACGGTGAACTTGTCTTTGCTTAGCCAGCACACATAAAATCTGGAATATTCATGCTAGTCGCCAGGTGAATCACCCCTGCATGCTAATAAATCCAACGCACCTAGCTAAGGGAATAATCCCAACTTGTATTGCTTGCTAGAACATGGAAAATGGAAATACTGCTTATATTCAGACCCTCGCATGCTAAGTCCTTTAACGATTTCACTTCTCGGCTTACCTTCGGGTCCGAGTAACGTGCCTGCTTATGTTCCTTTAGAAATGCATGCTTGTCTGCTTGAATGTTGCCATGTTTTCATCCAAACTCTGGGAGACTACTAAGTAGTCGTTCCGCACATGGAAGAACCTGAAAGTATTCGGGACCGTTAGGTCACCAAGGCAATTCCCGAACCAGGGAATCTGCACCCTGAATGAATAAATCACTGAATCACAGCTCGAGGAGCAAACTACTGAATCAACTGGCCTGGCAATCGATATACGACTGTGAACAATCATGCCTGTACATTGAATATGATATGTCCTATCCTGAACTTGATCCTGTGCCTAGCCAGACCTGAATACAGACCTGCATGTCGCGGACAACTCGGAAATGAGGCACCGTTCCACGGGCGGTCACCGGGGCACTGGGGCCGACCCGATCCGGATGGAACTCTCCTGTTTAGTCATCCTGTGCAAAGACGGAATGGTGTGGAGCGTATCCTGTACTCTCGCTGCACCCCATTCTCGTTAGTGACTAAAATTGGTAACTCTCCTGTTTAGTCATCCTGTGCAAAGACGAAATGGTGTGGAGCGCATCCTGTATTCTCGCTGCACCCCATTCTCGTTAGAGACTAAAACTGGTCCTTTATGGCTATGCCAGCGACTCATGTTCATATAGATAAGTCATCCTCGCTTAGCGGCTATCCGCGTGCGAGTCACTTCATCGCATAAATGTACAATTGAACACCTGAACGATCATGTTAAAACGACCCTCGTGTTTGC
Source organism: Iris macrosiphon (assembly GCA_036927795.1). Classification (NCBI taxonomy): domain Eukaryota; kingdom Viridiplantae; phylum Streptophyta; class Magnoliopsida; order Asparagales; family Iridaceae; genus Iris; species Iris macrosiphon. The sequence continues at coordinate 151,765,347 of JAYESA010000013.1, read as the reverse complement.
ATATGCTTGTCTCCTGAATGTTTATACATGCCTCTGCTCGAATTAACAAGTTGCCTCAATGTTTGCCTTGGACAGGGAAGGAGATGGTAAGTTGGTAAGTCTCGCCGTGTTTCCTCAAACATCGCACAGCGCACTGCCCGACACGATAAGCTATTCAATATTTGCATGAAACTGATCCTAAGGCAACTAGAAAGACAACTTAATAGTTGTGCACGGAACCTGTATTACGTGTTTGGATTTGTCGAGCGGGCGAGTAGCTTCCCCACCAGTGCATTCAATGTACTGATAATCCACCAGTTTGTATGCAGGGTGCGGGAGAACCTCGTGCGGTGCGGACGCCTCCTTCGTGCGTGCTAAGGCCAGGAGTTCCCTCTGAAGCCTTGTAACGGTGCATCCGGGACTGAAGCGCTTATACAAGACATAAGTTGTGAACATCGCCTGACCATCGCCTGTACAATCATTCCACAGTTGTAGCCACTTGACACGCTTTTACTGTTTCAGAGAGAGAGGCTTGAGCGACTTGTAATCTCGGCTATACGTCGCCTGTAACACTTGTTCATATCAATAAAGAGATTACTTTACTTGTTTCTATGCTTCCGCTATAATTGTCGACTCAGTGAACCTGTTACCGATCGCCTATGCGTTCATGAATCCGCTGCACTCGGATAATCTGTGCGACTCTGTGGCTTAGAACTCTTGCCGCCAGCCAATGAACCATGGCCTTGCACGGGCGTGGATCACACTCGTGCGGCATCACGCCCGGATGGGTTAAGCGATCGTTCCGCGGGAGCGCTGGCGAGGGTGATTCCCGCCTAGCGGGAACGGCCGATTTGCCTGCGGGAGATCGGGGCGTGACACCTACTATATTATCGACGTAAACATATCCTATAACTCCTTATTAGGACATCCATAGATACATGAGCATATGATCATGTCGTCGACCCTTTATTAGTGCCTGAAATACGTCAATAGTGAAGGAGTTGTCTGAAATGAGTTTGCGGATGCTGGCCCCTTTAAAGGAGTAGAAGCTTATTACTCTGACTCCGTACCCTACAAGTAGATGCGTCAGGAGGAAGGGAAATTAATACTGACGATGAAGCTAAAGCAGACTCTACTTTTGACAAACTGTTGAGGATTCGCGTTAAAGGATGTGCCCCAAATACTTCAGCCTCCTTGGTTGTCAAGATTCACAAAAATATCGCAGAGCCATTTGTAGTCAACCATCGCAAGACACCCCACGAAAGAAGACCTCCAAAGAGATACTCTCCTGCTATAAAGGCCTCTGAACCACGGGTAATAAACCTCCATCGCCCTAATAAGAAGGTTCCCCTCGCATTGACGGTAGACACTGAAGGTGATGAATTAGAGGAGTATGTCAACACTCGGAATGATGTGCCTTACTTCAACGATGTAATCCCTGACAAGGAGATACTTTATTATCTAAATAAAGTGTTGTCTTTGAACTACTCTGATGTCAAACACTTGACGACTACGTACTCCCTAGAGCACAACCTAGGTTCATAATTACATAAGCCAGTAACGACATCTTACATAGTCAATCGAATATCCCTATATGGGGGTAGCATCTTCGTCATTCAGTCAAGGAATAGGAGAGAAAAACTTATTATCTTTAGAAGGGTGGAATATCGCCAAAACCTATTCCTGGATAAGCCAGAACCTGACAGCAGTAAAATACAGCACTACTGTTATAGATCGCAAGCCAAGAATATCATCCAGAAGATGGGTTAAGAATTGAAGAGAAATCAAGGCCTAAATTATGGCAAAGGGTGACGTTTGCTAGTACATCATTTTTTCCCGCGGGCAAGCCTGAGACCTATTATCAACGGACCGGCCATGGTTTGGGGTACGTTACGCCCCCGACAATGCCCGAAGGCTCAAACGCTGAGACTGAGATGCACTCTCAATCCTAAGAATCTTATTTTGGGGACTCTGTTACCAGTGTCGGGGATATGTTCCAATAATCATTATCTATCAATATGACGTCGATGGACCAGGTTGAAGACAATGATCAACTGCTCGAGTTCTTCGAGGATGATTCTTAGGCTGAA
>JAYESA010000013.1:151673278-151758278 GCA_036927795.1 Iris macrosiphon | reverse complement strand
TTTATTGTGCACGTTTAGTGCAAATAATAAGTTTGAAACAAGCCTAATCAGGTGATAGGTTTTGTGGCTGGCGAGGACATCCTGCTAGGGATTTTCTTATGGACCCATTTCTTTTTGTGCACGTTTAGTGCAAGTAATAGGTTTGAGAAAAGTCCTGACAGAGATAATATAGACGCGGTAAAATATGACTCTATGGGGATGAATATGGACTGACTCTTTCTTTGCTGGGGAAAATGAGGATAGTTCAGAGGTAATATGGACATAAACAATTCGTTTCCATTGCGGGCATTCCACAGGGGAATTTTTGGTGGACCTACTACTTCTTGCGCACGAGAGTGCAAGTAATAAGTTTAGGACAAGCCCTGCCAGAGGTAATATGGACGTGGCAGTTTTTGTGGACCTAACACCATTGGCGTACTTAGAGTTAAGTACGGGTGCTAAGCTGTGATGACAACCGATATCAGAGGTAATATGGACATAAAAATTGATTGCCAAAACTCGAAAGGTTTGTTCAGAGGTAATATCAACATGACAAACTCAGCCTGAGAGAAATATTATGACAGCAGTTCAGAGGTAATATGGACGTGAACTAGTGTCTAAAAAACTCATTAAGGAGTGATTCGTTGAGTGTGGTCTATCCAAACATGAAGATAGACCCAAGATTATTCCGTTGGAGAAATTGATGGGACAATAGCTCAGAGGTAATATGAACATGGCTAGCGTCTAATGAGACTGGTGCATGTAGACCTAAGGATTGCTCCACTGGGGGGATTTTAAGGATCCATCATCCATTGCGTATCCGGAATTCTTGGATACGGATGATGGCTCTTTACAAGAATTTGTAACAAAGAAGAAATTGTTGCACATAGGCATTTGCTGGGGATGCCAGATTGCTGAACATATCTATTCAAAGGTCATCTCAACATGATAGAATATGATTCTCGATCTTCGACGATCGAGAAAATATTGATCGTAGGCACTTGCTGGGGATGAAGAACCAAGAATTGATTTGTTCATCTGGGTTGTGGACTTATTACCCATGGCGTACTTTAAGTATAGATAATAAGTTGAAACGACTAGCACTATCAGGGGTTATGCGAACGTGTTAGTAGGAAGTCGAAGAGAAGATGTCACGCCCCAGTCCGAAAATATACGGAACTAGGCAACGTGGCAATAGCCAGCTGACACGTCTCCGAGGATATCCTAATTTAATGGATCCACAAAGAGTGCTACGCTGTCCTAAAATACTAACATGTCCAACATCAGTCAATAACAGGTAATCTAATCTCATCCACAATATAAAGAGCAAGAAGTACTAAATAAACTGCTGGAAGATAAATGCCAGTCTCAATATATCATAGTACAACCGATAATGTCTGGTGGGAACAAACCCACTACTATGACGAAATAAAGTACTGAAATGATAGATAAAAAGATAATGACTAGGGCATCGGCTGACTGGATAATGATGCACCCAATCTAGGCGGAAGGCCTACCAAGTGATCACGAAAACTCTGACGGTAGAACCTCTAGCTCCTCTGTGGTAGAGAATCTAGTCTCCTGTCCTGGGCCGTATATTGTGGGGTAGTAAGCCTCATCCAAATCTGGAAGGGAACCAGGTCCTCAGAGGGACGTAACAAGATACATAGAGAATATGCCATATATAAATACTGAATAAAATAAATACTATAAAGGGTGTGCTAACCATCTAAGTGAATGCAATATGAGGACAACTTTGGTACGTATGGGTAGGCGTAGGCATAACGTCCAACACTGTCACTACCACATTTTAGGAAAAAGGATATTTTAGTAATTTCCTATTTAAATAAATATTGTGCATGGTAAATAATTTTTGTTGTATTATTTAATTATTGTTGGATGTTATTTAATTATTTTGGACTTATTTTAGTAGACCCAACTAGTGTAGTTTGGACCCATGGACCAACATGAATTAAATAGTTAGATTTGGCCCATTTAGAAAGCCCATAGTTAAGGAGATGAATTAAATTAATTAAGTGATTAGACTAGAAGCTTCCTTCCTTAATTATTTCTTCATGAGAGGCCCCAAGGGGTACATTGAACATTTTACAATTGCTTGGGGAAGGGTGCATGGCCAGCCTATATTAGAGGGGGGAAATTTCTCTCTCCTCTCATTCTCATTCCAAATCTAGATCTAGAATTTCCCACTCCCAAATTCCCTCCATTCCCATTCCAATTCCTCACCAAATTCATTCCAAATTCTTTCCAATTCACCATTAGAAAGTTGAGAAGCAAGGATCTAGAAGGAGAAAGCAAGGATCTACAAAGAGGAGCAAGGATCTACAATTTGAAAACAAGTTCATCTCAATTGGAGGTTTCATTGGAAATCTATCTCCCAATAGGTATAATTCAGTTTTTCCCATTAAAATAGCTTCTAAATCTGAGATTTAATCATGTAAAATCAACCCATATGTATGTACTACCCATAGGACTTTGTTTTATGTTCATAGGAGACCCATGAAGAAAGTTATGGTGCTTTTTGTGTCAATTTTGTTGGAATTCCGAATTTACATTTTGTTGTGTGTGTCAATTGATCCTATAGATCAATCAGGCATGTGCTTATGTGTTTGGGGCTTGTGTCGTATCCATATTTGGGTATATGTGGTTCGTATCCCGACTATTTGGTGATACGTGTCATTTGGGGAGTTTTTTTCCGACACGGGGCTTTGTACATATCATATTTTGACACGGACACATAGATCTACTTTTGACACTTTGATTTATTCATAAATATTATTTGTGACTTGTTTGTGTCCTTCGGGGTACATTTGGTTGTGTGTTGGACTCGTGTCACATGCGTATCCTAGATCTAGTGGGATACGGTGTGAAACTTTCCAATTTGGTGTGTTTATGTGTAGATCTAATTATTTATGCTTTAAATTCTTCATTTATAATTAGTAAATATATATAGATATTATATATTATTCTAGTGTATTTATTATGGTATTTATTGTAGCATAGATCTATATTTCTATGTGTTCTAATGTGATGTATAAATATATGTATGTAGCTTTCTTGCATGCAATTATATATGTACTTATGTTAATAAAATAATTTATACATAAAAGTTTTGTAAAATATATTTATGTGTTTAAATATGTAATTATATTATTTATAATTATGATATAATTATTTGTATATTAATGAATATATTTTTATGTGTGCTTCTAGCCATGTAAAATACGTACATTAATATGTGCATGTGTTTTGTAACTATTGATATTTAAGTGTGTAAGTTTATATGTATATATATATATAAGTATTTAGTTATTAATTGTTTTATATATATATAGGTATTTTGATTTATATATTATATTTATATATATATATATTACTGTTTGGTGACAGTGCTTTTAATGACAGTTGAAAACTGTCATTATTCTGTTCTGTTACAGCAGCCGCTGTAGCTATTAATGACAGTCCTGTCATTAATAGCAGCGGGCGGGTTTACTCAGCGTTTTGCGACAGTTTTTTGTGACAGTTGTTTAACTGTCACCGTTTCAGCAGCAGTAGGTTTATAGTTCAGCGGATTCTGCGACAGATTTTTTGTGACAGTCAAGACTGTCACTATAAGCCTGTTTTATTTAATCTTTGTTTTTAGCTCACTGTTTTCAGTGACGATTGGACAGATTAATTTATATATTATATATTATTATTGTATATATATATATGTATATATATATGTGCTTTTGTGAGGTATAATACTAGTAGTAATATATTATATTATTTGTATAAATATTGGTTTGTATATACTTTATATTAGAGTGTATATTATTTATACTTTGTGTGGGTACCAATTGGGATCAAGACCTTGATTCCTAATTGTGTATTTTATTCTATATTATTTATATAGATGTCTTGAGAGGTTGACCTTGGTTTGACCATGTTTGACTTTAGTTGACTTTAGAGTTGACCATAGTTGACTTTTAACTTAGAATTGATTTATTGACCTAGAAGTTGACTAGTTTGATTTGTTCTCTTTCCGGGACCTTGTATTAATGTGGTATTCCATATCTAGGTTTTCGAGGCACCGAGTCAGACATTTGTGAGACTATTCATTGGACTTCAGGCGAGTACATTCTCTGATAGTTTCTCATTTATGATATCCTCTATATTCGTTGTATCTAGTGTAGATATACATGTTTCTCTTAACACTATGGTTACATGGATTGGTATATCCGGATCTCGTCATGAGATGTTATTCCTTGGTATATGGTGTATATGGTGCAAGTATTGTTTCATTGGTTATCATGTACATGTACAGACACCAATTTTCGGGAGGAGTCGCTCTCTTCTTGGGGAATCTAGTGCCATAGCATACCGTGGTTGGATCTATTATACCAGTTCGGGGTGGGGAGTATTAGTATAGATATGTGATCAAATCCCTATTGAATAAAGTATTGGTAAGCGAATAGTGTTGATCATGTACCGCACGTATGATTAGCCAGGCCACATTGTATCTTGCCCAAGCCGATCACATGTTAAGCTAGTACTCACACACTTAGTCATTAGTATTATTGTTTCATTGACATATTATTCATTATTGTATTTCTTTCCAGTATTTCCTTATTGTCTATCTATCTCTTGTATCTATTTTGTGCATCTTGTTTATCCACAGCTATTTACTGTTACATAGTTTTTATCATGGATTAGAACTGCTGTTAGAGATGTACTCTGCTCCTTTCCTGACTGGATATATTTTTCCAGATGACACTGAGGAGTACCCTACCTATTATGGACCCCAGGATGTTGTGGGTTTAGATTCTGAGACCCTGGCTCAAGAGGGACTTATCCCAACTGAGACAGTTGACCCTGGAGTTGTAGCTTTGTAGTATAATAGTATTCTTTTGTACTGGATTTGTCTCCAGCTTATTTTGTTACTCTTCAGACTCATTGATGTATTATTTTAAACTCATGAGTTGTATGATGACTATTCTATTCTTATCTATTTCGTGCTCATTCTATCTTAGTTCTGTGATTGAGTATTCTATCATTATTAGTGGTTCATTATATTAGATAGACTATCTAGACAGCGTTCTACCGCCGATTCTGCGGCGTAGGCTGGGCGTTGTTTCCGACTAGTATCCTTACATCGGGTACGGGTCGTGACACATTTTTGGTGGTAGCCCATGCAGGTCTAGCTTCACAAGTATGTGATGTCGTGGTAGTGCGACAACTTAGTTGTACTACTGCGAGCCTGCGATAGGATATAGGATATAGGCTGAGATACTCAATCACATCTAGGAAAATTCTTTTGATTCAACTATTCTCCTTTGACGTTGATACTTGATCCCTTTAACTGTCCTTTCCTTGATGTCTTACATCTTGTGCCATATTGATTCTTTCTTTCGCTTTGTCTCAGGATGCCGCCTAAGACTAGATCACAGCAGGGGAGAGCAGCTTCTGAGAGGTTTGCGACATCCCGAGGGCCTGCACCAGTCACTTCTCCGATGATTGGAGTGTCAGCTGCTTTCGGAGGTCCACCACCTACTCAGAGGACTATGCCAGCTGTATCTGAGGGGCTTCCACCTCCACCTCCTGTGCCAGCAGAGGCGTCACAGATGTTTACACTGTTTCGTGAGATGCTCGAGGCACAGAGGGCTCAGTCAGAGGCACATCAGAGGCAGACCGACGTCCTACGGCAGGGCATCGAGAGTGCTCATCAGCTTGCTCATACTGTAGTTGAGAGAGGAGTTCCGGTCCAGCAGCAGGTTGTTCCTCAAGTTGCTCGGCTTCGGCCAGGCAACATTCAGGACTTCAAGAAACTGGAGCCTAGGGTTTTCAAAGGGACGGAGGGCATCGTCTATGCTGATGATTGGCTCAAGGACATTGAGCGTCTTATGAGGGTGTCCCGTCTTTCTGAAGATATGAAGGTTGAGGTGGTAGGACTTCAACTGTTCAACGTCGCTCGCACTTGGTTCAGGAATGAGCCAGTTCTGGTTGACGTAGGACAATCTTGGGAGGTATTCAAGGACCTTTTCAAGAAGAAGTTTTTCGCCCGGATAGACAGGCTTGACTTGGGGAGACAATTTGAGAGTCTCATTCAGGGGAGAATGTCTGTGGAGGAATACGCTGCGGAGTTTGGTAGGTTGAGCCAATTTGCAGAGTACTTGGTGAGGGAGCCGGAGGTTCGAGCTATTCGTTTCCGAGAGGATCTAAACTGGGAAGTGAAGATTCTCATTCCGTCTTTTTATGAGATATACTCGGAGATACTTGCGGAGGCACGCAAGGTTGAGCGGGATCTGGGTTTGAAGACCAAGAGAGACCGTGATTCTTTTCTGGGGGCCAACGGCAGTGCAGTATCTGCCAAACGTCCTCATTTCCAGTCCAGACCTTTCCAGTAGCCACAGCAGAACCAGAATCCAGCTAGAGCGCCTTTTCACTAGGCACCTCAGCAGTAGAGACAGTTACAGCAAGCTCCATGCAACTTCTGCAAGAAGCCCGGCCACATCTGGGAAGTTTACAGGAGGAGGCTAGGAGTTTGTTTGTATTGTGGTACTGAAGGGCATCAATCAAGGGAATGTCCTCGTCGTGCAGTTCATGGAGCAGCTCCATCTCCGAGGACACAGACGAGACCACCTGCAGCACAGCCAAGGGGACCGCTTCCGACACAGCATCAGCGTTTTGTCCAACATCAACAGCAGGAAGGTGCTCGACAGGGACGAGCGTTTGCTATGACCATCGAAGAGGAGGAACCCACCGGAGATGTCATCGCAGGTTCTATTCTTCTTGATTCCATTCCAGCTTTAGCTTTGTTTGATAGTGGTGCTTCCCATAGTTTTGTATCTGTTTCTTTTGCTCTGAAGCATGGTTTAGTAGCTGAGTCTTTGCTTAGGACTTGCAAGATCATGACCGGGGGAGGCATTATCCTGGTTAATGATATTTGCAAGGATCGGAGAGTTACTCTGGGAGGCCGGGAGTTGAGTGCGTGTCTACTTGTAATGCCACTTCCGAGCTACGATATTGTACTCGGGATGGATTGGTTGAATAGGCACCGTGCTAGCATAGACTGTAGAGGAGGTAGAGTTTTGTTTGGTTCGCCAGGAGATCCAGAGTTTGAGTTTGCTAGAGGAGCTACAGAGCAGGGAGAAGGCATTATTTGTGGAGCTATGGTGGAAGACAAGGAGTTGCCGCATCCGTTGATAGCAGAATTCTTGGATGTGTTTCCTGAGGAATTGTCAGGATTGCCACCAGATCGAGATATTGAATTTTCTATAGATTTGGTGCCAGGTGCAGAACCAATTTTGCAGCATGTCTATAGAGTAAACAACAACGAGCTGGTCAAGTTGAAGAAGCAGGTGGACGAATTGCAGGATAAGGGGTTTATCAGATCGAGTTCTTCACCATGGGGAGCCCCGGTATTGTTTGTACCAAAGAAGGATGGATCTGTGCGCATGTGCATTAATTACAGGGCTTTGAATAATCTCACTATCAAGAATAAGTATCCTTTGCCACAGATTGATGATCTGTTTGATCAATTGAGTGGTGCGAAGGTATTTTTTAAGATAGATTTAAGATCAGGCTACCATCAGGTGAAGGTGAAGCCAGAGGACATACCGAAGACTGCTTTTAGAACTCGGTATGGTCAGTACGAGTTTATGGTGATGCCGTTTGGTTTGACTAATGCACCGGCGGTATTTATGAACTTGATGAACAAGGTGTTCCACCAGTACCTTGACAAGTTTGTGGTGGTGTTCATCGACGACATACTCATATACTCGAGGACACCGGAGGAGCATGAGGAGCATTTAAGGATTGTGTTGGATGTGCTGAGGAAGGAGAAGTTGTATGGGAAGTTGTCCAAATATGAGTTTTTCTTGGACAAGGTGGAATTCTTGGGGCATGTTGTGACTGGTGATGGTATTTCAGTGGATCCGAAGAAGATTTCAGCAGTGGAATCTTGGAACACTCCGAGTTCGGTAGCAGAGATCAGGAGTTTTTTGGGATTGGCAGGCTACTACAGGAAGTTTGTACAAGATTTTTCGAGGATTGCCGAGCTGATGACCAGACTCACAAGGAAGGATGTGGAGTTTGTTTGGACGGAGGATTGCCAGGTTGCTTTTGAAGAGTTGAAGAAGAGGTTGACGTCTGCTCCTATTTTGACATTGCCATCAGGGTCCGAAGGTTTCACTATTTATAGTGATGCATCGGGAAAGGGTTTAGGTTGTGTTCTTCAGCAGCATGGGAAAGTGATTGCCTATGCATCCAGGCAATTACGTCCTCATGAAAAGAACTATCCTACCCATGATTTGGAGTTGGCAGCTGTCATATTCGCCCTGAAGTTGTGGAAATATTATTTGTACGGAGAGCGTGTGGAGATCTTCACAGACCACAAAAGCTTGAAGTACATTTTCACGCAGAAGGAGTTGAACATGAGGCAGCGTCGGTGGTTGGAACTGATGAAGGATTTTGATATCTCTTTACAATATCATCCTGGAAAAGCCAATGTAGTTGCCGATGCTTTGAGCAGGTATCCGGTAGCAATGTTCTTAACGCAGGATCGATATTTGTTGGAGGACTTGGAGAGCTTGGGCATTGAGGTGATTGTTCCTGGTGGTGCTATGCAGATATGGGGATTGCAGATACACTCAGATTTGATGGACAAGATTAAGGCAGCACAGTATGATGATGTATCTTTGAGGAGTATCAGAGCTCAAGTAAGAGCAGGATTAGAGGATAATTTTACTATTTCAGAGGATGGATCTTTGAGGCATGGAGTTAGATTGTGTGTGCTTAGTGGGGAGTTGCGTGAGGAGGTGCTGCAGGAAGCGCATCGCTCTTAGTATTCCATACATACAGGTGCTAACAAGATGTATCGGGATATGCGAGAGAGTGTGTGGTGGTATGGCATGAAAAGGGAAGTGGCACAGTTTGTATCCAGATGCTTAGTGTGCCAGCAGGTGAAAGCCGAGAGGCAGAGGCCAGGAGGGTTACTTCAGCCATTACCCATTCCAGAGTGGAAGTGGGAACACATTACTATGGATTTTGTGTCCGGACTTCCACGATCTCCAGGAGGGAAAGACGTGATTTGGGCCATTGTTGATACGTTGACCAAGTCGGCCCACTTTTTGCCTTTCAAGGTAGGTTTGTCTACGGAGAAGCTGGCAGAGATGTATGTGAGGCAGATCGTTAGGATACATGGAGTTCCTGTCAGCATAGTCTCAGATCGGGATAGTCGTTTTACTTCTCATTTCTGGAGAAGTTTGCAGGAGAGTTTGGGCACTCAGCTCAAATTCAGTACTGCATATCATCCCCAGACAGATGGGCAGTCTGAGCGGACTATCCAGACTCTCGAGGATATGTTACGCACTTGTGTACTAGATTTTGGGGGTTATTGGGAGGACTATCTCCATTTGGTAGAGTTTGCTTACAACAACAGTTACCAGGCCAGTATAGAGATATCACCTTTTGAAGCTCTATATGGTCAAAGGTGTCGTACTCCTTTGTCTTGGGATAATGTTGGAGAGAGAGTTTTGCTTGGGCCAGAGATGGTTGTAGATGCAGCGGAGAAGGTTCAGTTGATCAGAGACAGACTTCGAGTGGCGCAGGACAGACAGCGGCATTGGGCCGATAGCCATCGGAGACCTTTGGAGTTCGAGGTATAGTTTAGATTTTGTTTGTGCTTGTTCTTGTTTGTTATAGATAAGTTCTTAAGATGGTATTTTGTTCTAGGTGGGTGGTTTGGTGTTTCTGAGGATTTCTCCGACACGAGGCACGATTCGCTTCGGTGGAGGCAGAAAGCTTAGTCCGCGATTCATCGGACCTTTCACTATTCTAGAGAGGGTCGGTGTAGTTGCTTATAGACTAGACTTGCCACCTGCATTGGAGGGAGTGCACAACGTGTTTCATGTGTCGCAGTTGAGACGATACATGGCAGATCCTAGTTATGTATTGGATCACTCAGAGATAGAGGTGGGCCCTACTCTTAGCTATCCAGAGCAGCCAGTTGAGATTCTGGATCGGAGAGAGAAGGTGCTGAGGAACCAGACTATTCCTTTGGTACGCGTCGCATGGAGGCATCAATCTTCGGGGGAGTCGACCTGGGAGAGAGAGGATGACATGTGAGAGCGTTATCCATATTTGTTTGTACCTTGAGGTATGTTATTTTCTAGTTATGTTCTGTTTATTAGTTAATTGTGATTCTTTAGTTCTGTTCTGTAATTTTTTTGGGGGTAGTTTTCATCTTTAAATTTCGAGGACAAAATTATTTTAAGGAGGGTAGACTTGTCACTACCATATTTTAGGAAAAAGGGTATTTTAGTCATTTCCTATTTAAATAAATATTGTGCATGGTAAATAATTTTTGTTGTATTATTTAATTATTGTTGGATGTTATTTAATTATTTTGGACTTATTTTAGTAGACCCAACTAGTGTAGTTTGGACCCATGGACCAACATGAATTAAATAGTTAGATTTGGCCCATTTAGAAAGCCCATAGTTAAGGAGATGGATTAAATTAATTAAGTGATTAGACTAGAAGCTTCCTTCCTTAATTATTTCTTCATGAGAGGCCCCAAGGGGTACATTGGACATTTTACAATTGCTTGGGGAAGGGGTCATGGCCGGCCTATATTAGAGGGGGGGAAATTTTTCTCTCCTCTCATTCTCATTCCAAATCTAGATCTAGAATTTCCCACTCCCAAATTCCCTCCATTCCTATTTCAATTCCCTACCAAATTCATTCCAAATTCTTTCCAATTTACCATTAGAAAGTTAAGAAGCAAGGATCTAGAAGGAGGAAGCAAGGATCTACAAAGAGGAGCAAGGATCTACAATTTGGAAGCAAGTTCATCTCAATTGGAGGTTTCATTGGGAATCCATCTCCCAATAGGTATAATTCAGTTTTTTCCATTAAAATAGCTTCTAAATCTGAGATTTAATCATGTAAAATCAACCCATATGCATGTACTACCCATAGGACTTTGTTTTATGTTCATAGGAGACCCATGGAGAAAGTTATGGTGCTTTTTGTGTCAATTTTGTTGGAATTCCGAATTTACATTTTGTTGTGTGTGTCAATTAATCTATAGATCAATTGGGCATGTGCTTATGTGTTTGGGGCTTGTGTCGTGTCCATATTTGGGTACATGTGGTTCGTATCCCAACTATTTGGTGATACGTGTCATTTTGGGGGTTTTCCTCCACACGGGCTTTGTACATGTCGTATTTTGACACGGACACATAGATCTACTTTTGACACTTTGATTTATTCATAAATATTATTTGTGACTTGTTTGTGTCCTTCGGGGTACATTTGGTTGTGTGTTGGACTCGTGTCACATGCGTATCCTAGATCTAGTGGGATACGGTGTGAAACTTTCCAATTTGGTGTATTTATGTGTAGATCTAATTATTTATGCTTTAAATTCTTCATTTATAATTAGTAAATATTTATAGATATTATATATTATTTTAGTGTATTTATTATGGTATTTATTGTAGCATAGATCTATATTTTTATGTGTTCTAATGTGATGTATAAATATATGTATGTAGCTTTCTTGCATGCAATTATATATGTACTTATGTTAATAAAATAATTTATACATAAAGGTTTTGTAAAATATATTTATGTGTTTAAATATGTAATTATATTATTTATAATTATTATATAATTATTTGTATATTAATGAATATATTTTTATGTGTGCTTCTAGCCATGTAAAATACGTACATTAATATGTGCATGTGTTTTGTAACTATTGATATTTAAGTGTGTAAGTTTATATGTATATATATATATATATATATATATATATAAGTATTTAGTTATTAATTGTTTTATATATATATAGGTATTTTGATTTATATATTGTATTTATATATATATATATATATATATATATATATATATATATATATATATATATATATATATATATATATTACTGTTTGGTGACAGTGCTTTTAATGACAGTTGAAAACTGTCATTATTCTGTTCTGTTACAGCAGCCGCTGTAGCTATTAATGACAGTCCTGTCATTAATAGCAGCGGGCGGGTTTACTCAGCGTTTTGCGACAGTTTTCTGCGACAGTTGTTTAACTGTCACCGTTTCAGCAGCAGTAGGTTTATAGTTCAGCGGATTCTGCGACAGATTTTCTGTGACAGTCAAGACTGTCACTATAAGCCTGTTTTATTTAATCTTTGTTTTTAGATCACTATTTTCAGTGACGATTGGACAGATTAATTAATATATTATATATTATTATTGTATATATATATATGCTTTTGTGAGGTATAATACTAGTAGTAATATATTATATTATTTGTATAAATATTGGTTTGTATATACTTTATATTAGAGTGTATATTATTTATACTTTGTGCGGGTACCAATTGGGATCAAGACCTTGATTCCTAATTGTGTATTTTATTCTATATTATTTATATAGATGTCTTGAGAGGTTGACCTTGGTTTGACCATGTTTGACTTTAGTTGACTTTAGAGTTGACCATAGTTGACTTTTAACTTAGAATTGATTTATTGACCTAGAAGTTGACTAGTTTGATTTGTTCTCTTTCCGGGATCTTGTATTAATGTGGTATTCCATATCTAGGTTTTCGATGCACCGAGTCAGACATCTGTGAGACTATTCATTGGACTTCAAGCGAGTACATTCTCTGATAGTTTCTCATTTATGATATCCTCTATGTTCGTTGTATCTAGTGTAGATATACATGTTTCTCTTGACACTATGGTTACACGGATTGGTATATCTGGATCTCGTCATGAGATATTATTCCTTGGTATATGGTGTATATGGTGCAAGTATTATTTCATTGGTTATCTTGTACATGTACAGACACCAATTTTCGGGAGGAGTCGCTCTCTTCTTGGGGAATCTAGTGCCATAGCATACCGTGGTTGGATCTATTATACCAGTTTGGGGTAGGGAGTATTAGTATAGATATGTGATCAAATCCCTATTGAATAAAGTATTGGTAAGCGAATAGTGTTGATCATGCACCGCACGTATGATTAGCCAGGCCGCATTGTATCTTGCCCAAGCCGATCACATGTTAAGCTAGTACTAACACACTTAATCATTAGTATTATTGTTTCATTGGCATATTGTTCATTATTGTATTTCTTTCCAGTATTTCCTTATTGTCTATCTATCTCTTGTATCTATTTTGTGCATCTTATTTATCCACAGCTATTTACTGTTACATAGTTTTTATCATGGATTAGAACTGCTGTTAGAGATGTACTCTGCTCCTTTCCTGACTGGATATATTTTTCCAGATGACACTGAGGAGTACCCTACCTATTATGGACCCTAGGATGTTGTGGGTTTAGATTCTGAGACCCTGGCTCAAGAGGGACTTATCCCAACTTAGACAGTTGACCCTGGAGTTGTAGCTTTGTAGTATGATAGTATTTTTTTGTACTGGATTTGTCTCCAGCTTATTTTGTTACTCGTCAGACTCATTGATGTATTATTTTAAAATCATGAGTTGTATGATGACTATTCTATTCTTATCTGTTTCGTGCTCATTCTATCTTAGTTCTGTGATTGAGTATTCTATCATTATTAGTGGTTTATTACATTAGATAGACTATCTAAACAGCGTTCTACCACCGATTCTGCGGCGTAGGCTGGGCGTTGTTTTCGACTAGTATCCTTACATCGGGTACGGGTCGTGACAAACACCCCGAAGAGCGTGGCAGCCGTATAGTATATCAGCCATATCACTCCGAAGAACGTGGCAGCAGTACAGTATATCGTCCATATTGCTCTGAAGAACGTGGCAGCAGTGTAAAGGGAGTCATTGGATCCGTGGCTCCTCTAGATACTACAGAATCCAATGGGTGTATCCTATACGCCTACTAATGTCCTCCCCGCCCAATATAGATACACAAGTCGACTACTCGACGTGCATACCACGTATCTATATGCCAAGTCTCTACCAATATACTACAATCTAAACTACGTACTAACCGTGATGTAGGTTACACGTAACGATAGCTAGTCGAGTACGCAAAACCCGCATCCCAATATGAATATGTCTCTGTGAACGTGTAAGGTGTCAGTTCTCAGACGATAGCATGATATCATCCAAAGGGGTGGGTCTGCTAACGACTAGGCTAAGTATACAAATCATCGACGTATCCGTCGAATGCACCCGAGTCAATCTCGGACGCACACAGTTGTATAAAGTAAAAACAACAAGAATACAATACAACATATGCATAATTTAATTTAGACAGTAAATATGGCAAGCTATCTTGCCTGGGTCCTGAAGCTGTGAATGCCAGAAGCTGGTTCCTGCAGTGTCTTCCGGCTGATCCAAAGGTCCTAAACACAAATATAATATAACATTCTCATATCAGACGCTAAATATTAAATGTTCATGACTACCACGCGCTGATCCGAAGCCACTTCCTCATCAAAGACGAACGCCTCCTCGTCAGAAGCCCGAGCGGAACCAGAATGCGCTTCAACGCTATACTCCCCGTGGGCGCTATCCCCTAAGAAGAAAACGAGAAAGTCAATATCAGTATGATGACAATCTTTCTCAAAGGAGACATAAAAATGACATTTTACCCGGAGCCAACGGCATATACGACGCATCTGCAGTCGATATAGCTAAACCATGCCTTAATGACGCAATACGAATCATCATGCCTGGAGAAGGAGGTGGGCCGACCGACATCGCTGAGAGTTCTGTCAGGCCTCCACCAAGACGTGGTCGAAGTTCATCTGCAGGAATCTCGCCAGGCGCGCTCACTAACGCGGCAGGAGTCATGCCCGCTGGCCTCGGGAAAGATTCTCCCATCTGCCTCAGCCACACAGGCAATCTCGCTCCGCTACCTGGAGCAGTAGCCGCCACAGCCACCTCTAATGAGGATTCTTCGGCATCGACGACCGGAACTGTAGGAGGCCCCTCTCTAGAAGGCGAGGAACCTCCAGCCAAGGAGTCATCCCCGAGGTAGGGAGAGGCAGGCTCACTCCCAGGAGCCGCAATGCCAGGAATACGGAGAGGACGAGCAACCGTCTCCTTCCTCCTCTTGCGAAGAGAAACTTCCTTCAGAGCAGAAGCCCGTCGCTTCCCAGAAGGGACTACCAAAGCCCCCGCAGGCAGAGGCACTTCGCACCTCGGCACCGATACCAGAGGCTCGTCCGAAGTACCAGACTCCTCACCTTCGTCCGAAGAAACCGAAGGGACGTCAACTCTTCCCCCAGGCTTGGGAGAAGGCACCCGGAAGCTTCCACACACGTCAAAATCACGATGGAAGGTGTTAATTGCCACGTAAAACTGGGCGTAAGAATGGAGAATGCGAAGCTCCGTGGAGGTTGTAACGACCGGCACAATGAAGGTTGCCCTCGTACAACCCATAAGAAAATATCGCCACCCTCTAGCTCCATCAATGAGTCTGCCCCTGGACCTAAAGCTGGTAACGATATTGTCCACATGCAGCTGATCGTACCCAAACTGCCTGGCAAACCGACTAGGCAAGTAGGGCTCGAAGAAGCAGTGATCTTCGCTCCTGTACAGCAGATGGGAGGGTCTAATACAGACTAACCAGTTAAAAGCTTCCGGGGAAAGGTCGGTCTTCTCTCCACCTGAATCCTCAAGCCGCACCCCTGATTGATTGCGATGCACGGGGGGAGTAGTACAGAGGAGCTTCCAACCGTGGCCGAGGTTCAACACCAGCCGGCAGTCTAAAACTGTGCTCACATTCCAGGAGGAATCCTTGTAATTCAGCAAGAATATACCCCCCGAGCTGCTACCGGACCCAGGAGACATCACCCGGGGATTGTGGAGAACCAACCATCCCATCAAGTATAGGTATGGTAACTCCACCTTGGGAAAACTCTCACGTCGAGCTTCGTCGACGAGCAACCCATCAGTTATTGCTCTCAAGCCAGCCTGTATACGGCACACCATGGCAGGAAAGCTCAGTCTTGCCCCAAACACCAGGCGCACTGCCGGCCACAGGATGTTTCGGTGAATGCGGTCCGCGGACGCGGTACCTGGCACCACTACTCGGCGCAACTATATGGAGAGAAAACCAGCCAGCTGGGCTTCCTTAGACAAAGGCCTGCGACAACGCCTCAAGTAACTACAGGCCTTGGTGCCTTCCGGGTACTTTCCTACCCCCTCGACAAGAATCTGGTCCAAAGCTTCAGCCTCCTCCATAAGAGTCTGTACAACCTGGGCACTAAGCACGCCCAAACAGTTCACGGGCTCATTCTTGCCACCCGAGGCTTTCTCCGACCTGGCGGCCCCGGCTCGGTGGAAGAAGAGGTAGGACATCCACTTGGTGGTGTGAGCCAAATCAGAAGGCTCGTTATAAAAGGCGGTGCACGCGAAGTATTGACACATCAGCTCCTGATATACTTCCGCCACCCGAGGGTCCAAATCCCCCAACTCCCGGTTGGTGGGAACATACTCTTCATATGGAGTATCCCCCATCGGCAGTCTCGAGACAACTGTCATCTCGTGGAGCGCCAACCCCAACTCCCCCAGTGGAGTGGCAAAGGTCCCGGTGAGCGGAATGTACCGCTCCATCAGCGCCAGGAACAAATTGGGGTTCGGAGGCAACCCGACGCTCGTCGCACTCACAGCGGCATATAGTCCAATGCCCTCCAACTCTCTCTGGTAGTGCTTCAAAGCCCAGTCAACTAGGCATCTCCATCGGGAGTTCGTTGGGGCGATCCACCCATTGCACCGAGGATTCTCCTTGGGATATACCCCCCTTCGACCCATGAAGTCGTTGCAGAAGGTCGGCAATTGGACCGACTGGATCACCAAGCTATCCTCACTTGGAACACTGCCCGGGCACAGTCCTCTGAACAACGTCACAACGCCGGAGGGGCGACTGACGAATGACCCCTGGTTAGATCCTTTCAGATGAAAAATCTTCCCCGGCTGTAAACCCCCTGATTTTTTTAAATTTTAAAAACTGAATTTTTCACAATTTTCTGGAATTTTCTGAGAATTTTCTGTAATTTAAAAACAGGATTTTAATTATTCAATGACTTTTAAATGATAATAAACAATATTAAAATATATGGAAATAATATTTTTGGGTGTAAAATGAAAAACTGGACTTAGGGTAATTTTTCTGGAATTTATTGGGCCCGGAACTATTTTTTTATCACCTAAAATCAATTATTTATTTATTATTTATTTATCTGTTTATTTATTTATTTATTAATAAATCCTAAACCGCCAGCCCACCGGCCCGGCCCATTCCCTCGGCCCAACCGGCCCAGTCCGAACCCGTTTAGCTGTCGGGTCGGGTCGGGTCTACCCGCACCCGCCGCCCGACCCGCCCGAGAACCCCATCTCCCTCCCCCGCTCTGCACGACCCGCCTTCTCCGCCGGATTCGCCGGCCGCGCCACCCGCCGCTCTGCACGCCGGCCACTCCCCCACGACCCCCCCGCGCCTCCGTCTTCTCCGCCACGTCCCCCGCCTCACCCGGCCGAGCCCCCGCCTATAAAACCCCCGCCCGACCGACCTCTCCGCCACCACCACGAACCCCCCGACCTCCACCGCTATAGCCACCACTCCGCCGTGCCGCCACCGCCCGCCCTAGCTCCGCCTCACCTAGCCGCCGTGAGCCGCACAGCCTTCCTCCCCCTTCCTCCCCTCTTCTTCTCTGCCGCAGCAGCCGCAGCCCCTCCGGTCACTGCTCAGGCCACCTCCGGCCCCCGCGCCGCCTCCGCCCATCCTCGCCGGCAGCGCCCGAGCCCCCTCCGGCCGACCTCCCCCACCGCAGCGCCGCCGAGCTCCGGCAGGAGCCCTGAACCCTAACCCTGAAGCCCCAATTCCCCCTTCCGTGTCCGACACAGGACACGTGTCCTGTGTCATGTCGGACACAACTCGAACCCCAGTTTTTTGGATCCCCTTCAGGTGCTTGTAACTTTTACCTCGTAGCTCCGATTCCAATTCTGTAAATTGCGTTGCGAAGCCTGTATGACCCTCTCGGTGCCCGGACAAACTGTTCGGGGCATCGCGTCCTGTGGTGATCGCACACCGCGATCAAAAAACAGGAAAAACCAGACCCTGTTTCACCCCGGAACTGGGTACGCCCCGCCAAACGGGACGACTTGGTCGCGCGCGGTCTTCACAGATACCTGCACATCGTCGATACGGACGTGTGGGATTTCGTAGAAGTCGATTCGGGTGTGCGTGCACACCGGGGTCAACGCGTATCCGCGGACATCGCCCCGTATTCGTACTTTCTGGAACGTGCCCTAACTTTGTGTACACACGTCGGATCGAGACGAAACTTATGCCATCGGACTCGTAGCAATACACTGGTCCTTTGGGTCAAGTTTGGTTCGATTCTGAGAATATTGACGAAATCGCGTGTCGTGGGCCCTACAGGCCCCGCTCGACGGGCGATTTTGTGATCGGCTCATCGGAATCCAATTCTGAAAGTTCCGTTGGGTTCGTATCATCGTTCCTGACCTGTTGACACTAAGTTTGGTAAATTAGAAGAACTTTGACCCGGACGCATTTTCGGTGCAAAGCGGGCCCACCTGTGGACCCCGTTTTGACCCGAAACTGCCGTTTTTGCCCTTGTCTCCAAATTGGACCCAAGGACAGGCATTTCTAGCTGATTGATATTTTCTGGATCTGATGGTGATGTTTGTTTCAGCAAACGGAATACCGCCTGCAATTTTCGCCGAAGTCAGAACTACAAACCGAGCCGGAACCACAGGCAAGTGTACCTTGCCAAAACTTGCAGCTTTGCTACCTATTCCTGGACTTAGTTATACATCAGTGGGCAAGTAAAGCTTGCCAAATTCTCAAATAATTTTGGTTAAAGTATTTTACTTGATTGCTTGTAGTTTCATAAGTAACTTGTTTAACTGCTCAACCCAGGACACTTGACACTCTTCATGTGACGAAATTGCCTGAGATATACCTGGTGATTCTATATAGGCTACATTTTTATGTCATTTCCAGTTTACATGCTTAGATTCTAGCCTGACTCCTTGCATTAGTTCAAACTTGCGTGACTTGTACCTGATATTTTCTGGAACTGTGACGTGAGATTACATGGGGTGGGGAGAGTATTATCATATCGAGGCTGAATATATAAATACTTTTATCTGGCGGTGCCGTAGACTCTGATACAGAGCTTTGGTTCCTTACTGGCTCTTCGAGAAAATACTGCTATGGTTTCTTCGACACTGATCCTGTAGCAGTCTCAGCCTGAGTATGACTAAAACTCTCACTTGCATATCACTAGCTGGTTTACATATTTACCCTGCTGTTTCATTATTGCTGCACTGCATATATTGTGGATTGTAGTTTTTGTACCTTATTATGTCCCCTGAGGACCTGGAATGGACTATGTCCCCAGGTATAGCCGAGGAGAACTACCCCGAGGTGTACGGTACAGGAGCACTCCTTGGAGCAGAACCCGGAACCGAGGACGAGATAGTTGCAGAAGATTTCTCCTGAGCACCGGCTTTATCTACACAGTATTTTCATTTCAGCATTTTATTTTCTGTCTTTTCCTTAAAATGTAACAGAATAATTCTCGAATTTGTTTCCCGAGACACTTATTTGATATTGCTTATTTATTTCCATTGCATTATTTCTGGCAATTAATCTGTGTTTATACTGTGAATGAGATTAGTAATACCTGAGACTTATACTTAGTACTGCTAGACTACAACTTAAGCATGCCCTGATGGATCCATTAAATTGGGTTGTCCATCGGTGCGTGCTGCTGGCCATTGCTCACGTGCTCAGTCCCTCGTCATTTTGGGACTGGGGCGTGACATAGTTTTTGTGGTGGCCCATGCAGGTCAACGACTAAATTATTCTGTTTTAACTTAGGGACCGAACATGCCTGCAATAAGATAGGATAAGTTTTTAGGATCTTATCCACTTGCTTGAATCGTTTTTAATATCTGTATCGTACTCGAACTAATTTGAACTTGCATCTTGCCTTGATTCCTGTGCGCCTCTTATTGGTTATTTTGGATACAGGAAAATGGACCCACAAGAATGCAACGAGACTCCCGTCGGAACACCACAAGCTACAGGTGTCACCTACGACGGCGAAGTGACACCAGTCAGAGGAATTCTCTCAACTCAACAGAGCCAGCAGGCTGGTCAACCTACCTCCCGATTCCGGCGCGATGACATCCCACCTCCGCCGCAGTTCGTCCCACCAATGCCCGTGTTCCCACCAGGACAGCCGATCGACGGGCAACAAATATTTCAAATGATCTACGCGATGATGCAAGCTCAGCAACAAGTTCAACACGAGGCTCAGCGTCGCGAAGCTAATTTCTTAAGGGACAGCATCGTAACTGCACTGGGGCAGGCCAACCTACCAGCTCGACGGCCAACTACAAGCTCAATCACTGACTTCCGCCAACTGAAGCCCCGCACTTTTTCGGGGAAAGAGGAGCCCACAGAAGTTCATGAGTGGCTCACCAACATTCGGCATCAACTTGAAGCAGCTGAGCTTCCCCGGGAACGTTGGATGACTGCCGTCAGAATGCAATTGACGAACAACGCTCATCACTGGTGGCTATCCGAGAAGACGCGACTCGGACCAGACCGAGTCACTTGGAAGGAGTTCTCCAGACTCTTCCAGGAGATGTACATTCCTGCCATCGCTCGATCAGAACTGCGGGACAAATTCAATCGCCTCACTCAGGACTCCATGATGGTGGAAGAGTACAACGCGAAATTCATTCGTCTGAGCCGCTTCGCCCCCACCCTGATCCCGACTGAGGAAGAGAAGGCCGAGAAATTCTTCGACGGACTGAACATTGAGCTGCAGAAACTAATTGGGTCCGTCGCACCAACATCATACTCGGACGTTCTTGCTGCGGCTCGACGCATAGAGCGCGTCACCAAGAGAGAGACCAGACTGAAGCGGCCTTCCCCATCCATACCAACCAAAGCAGCACAAGAGGAGTTTGCAAAGCGTCAACAAATAAGCTTGCCACCAGCAGCAGCACCAAAAGCCTTCTACCTTCCTACCTGTTACCACTGCGGCAAGATAGGCCATGTCGAGAAGGAATGTAGACGTAAACTCGAACTATGCTTAGGCTGCGGATCCAGACAGCATGCAGTGAGAGACTGCCCTGAACGTAGAGAAGGAACACCAAGGGCGAACCAGCAAACTCCACCAGCGCCTCGAGCAGCACCCTACTAGCAAGCTCAACAGCAACAGAGGGATCTACCTCAAGGACGAGAGCAAGCTTACGTCATTTCTGTGCAGGAAGCCGATGCGAGTAAGTGATTCGTAGTTTTCCGTTCCTAGTCTTGTTGTAGTTCGTACCCGTTGGTTCGTGACCTCAGCCCCAACCTAGTAATTTGCAACTTGTTAATAACAACCTGGTTTTCATAAAAGTTATAGTTTTAACTAGATTTTCTTGGAAAGTGTAAACTTTCAATTTTTAGGGAAACGGTACTTCCCTAAGTATCTTGTGATGTGTTTTTAAACGATGTTTGCGACCGCGTCATCTCTGTTGACCGGTTATTCTTTGATTGCGAGGACGTAATCCTCTTAAGGGGGGTAGATTGTAAACCCCCTGATTTTTTTAAATTTTAAAAACTGGATTTTTTACAATTTTCTGGAATTTTCTGGGAATTTTCTGTAATTTAAAAACAGGATTTTAATTATTCAATGATTTTTAAATGATAATAAACAATATTAAAATATTATGAAAATAATATTTTTGGGTGTAAAATGAAAAACTGGACTTAGGGTAATTTTTCTGGAATTTATTGGGCCCGGACCTATTTTTTATCACCTAAAATCAATTATTTATTTATTATTTATTTATCTGTTTATTTATTTATTTATTAATAAACCCTAAACCCCCAGCCCACCGGCCCGGCCCATTCCCTCGGCCCAACCGGCCCAGCCCGAACCCGTTTAGCTGTCGGGTCGGGTCGGGTCCACCCGCACCCGCCGCCCGACCCGCCCGAGAACCCCATCTCCCTCCCCCGCTCTGCACGACCCGCCTTCTCCGCCGGATCCGCCGGCCGCGCCACCCGCCGCTCTGCACGCCGGCCACTCCCCCACGACCCCCCCGCGCCTCCGTCTTCTCCGCCACGTCCCCCGCCTCACCCGGCCGAGCCCCCGCCTATAAAACCCCCGCCCGACCGACCTCTCCGCCACCACCACGAACCACCCCGACCTCCACTGCCATAGCCACCACTCCGTCGTGCCGCCACCGCCCGCCCTAGCTCCGTCTCACCTCGCCGCCGTGAGCCGCACAGCCTTCCTCCCCCTTCCTCCCCTCTTCTTCTCCGCCACAGCAGCCGCAGCCCCTCCGCTCGCTGCTCCGGCCACCTCCGGCCCCCGCGCCGCCTTCGCCCATCCTCGCCGGCAACGCCCGAGCCCCCTCCGGCCGACCTCTCCCACCGCAGCGCCGCCGATCTCTGGAAGGAGCCCTGAACCCTAACTTTAAAGCCCCAATTCCCCCTCCCGTGTCCGACACAGGACACGTGTCCTGTGTCATGTCGGACACAACTCGAACCCCGGTTTTTCGGGTCCCCTTCAGGTACTTGTAACTTTCACCTCGTAGCTCCGATTCCAATTCCATAAATTGCGTTGCGAAGCCTGTATGACCCTCTCGGTGTCCGGACAAACTGTTCGGGGCATCGCATCCTGTGGTGATCGTACACCGCGATCCAAAAACAGGAAAAACCAGACCCTGTTTTACCCCGGAACTGAGTACGCCCCGCCAAATGGGATGACTTGGTCGCGCGCGGTCTTCACAGATACGTGCTCATCGTCGATACGGACGTGTGGGATTTCGCAGAAATCGATTCGGGTGTGCGTGCACACCGGGGTCAACGCGTATCCGCGGATATCGCCCCGTATCCGTACTTTCTGGAACGCGTCCTAACTTTGTGTACACACGTCGGATCGAGACAAAACTTGCGCCATCGGACTCGTAGCAATACACTAGTCCTGTGGGTCAAGTTTGGTTCGATTCTGAGAACGTTGACGAAATCGCGTGTCGTGGGCCCCACAGGCCCCGCTCGACGGGCGATTTTGTGATCGGCTCATCGGAATCCAATTCTGGAAGTTCCGTTGGGTTCGTATCATCATTCCTGACATGTTAACACTAAGTTTGGTGAATTTGGAGAACTTTGACCCGGACGCATTTTCGATGCAAAACGGGCCCACTTGTGGACCCTATTTTGACCCAAAACTGCCGTTTTTGCCCTTGTCTCCAAATTGGACCCAAGGACAGGCATTTCTAGTTGATTGATATTTTCTAGATCTGATGGTGATGTTTGTTTCAGCAACCGGAGTACCGCCTGCAATTCCCGCCGAAGTCAGAACTGCAAACCGAGCCGGAACCACAGGCAAGTGTACCTTGCCAAAACTTGCAGCTTTGCTACCTATTCCTGGACTTAGTTATACATCAGTGGGCAAGTAAAGCTTGCCAAATTCTTAGATAATTCTGGTTAAAGTATTTTACTTGATTGCTTGTAGTTTCATAAGTAACTTGTTTAACTGCTCAACCCAGGACACCTGACACTCTTCATGTGACGGAATTGCCTGAGATATACCTGGTGATTCCATATAGGCTACATTTTCATGTCATTTCCAGTTTACATGCTTAGATTCTAGCCTGACTCCTTGCATTAGTTCAAACTTGCGTGACTTGTACCTGATATTTTCTGGAACTGTGACGTGAGATTACATGGGGTGGGGAGAGTATTATCATATCGAGGCTGAATATATAAATACTTTTATCTGGCGGTGCCTTAGACTCTGATACAGAGCTTTGGTTCCTTACTGGCTCTTCGAGAAAATACTGCTATGGTTTCTTTGACACTGATCCTGTAGTAGTCTCAGCCTGAGTATGACTAAAACTCTCACTTACATATCACTAGCTAGTTTACATATTTACCCTGCTGTTTTATTATTGCTGCACTGCATATATTGTGGCTTGTATTTTTTGTACCTTGTTATGTCCCCTGAGGACCTGGAATGGACTATGTCCCCAGGTATAGCCGAGGAGAACTACCCCGAGGTGTACGGTACAGGAGCACTCCTTGGAGCAGAACCCAGAACCGAGGACGAGATAGTTGCAGAAGATTTCTCCTGAGCACCGGCTTCATCTACACAGTATTTCCATTTCAGCATTTTATTTCCTTTCTTTTCCTTAAAATGTAACAGAATAATTCTCGGATTTGTTTCCCGAGACACTTATTTGATATTGCTTATTTATTTCTATTGCATTATTTCTGGCAATTAATCTGTGTTTATTCTGTGGATGAGATTAGTAATACCTGAGACTTGTACTTAGTACTGCTAGACTACAGCTTAAGCATGTCCTGATGGATCCATTAAATTGGGTTGTCCATCGGTGCGTGCTGCTGGCCATTGCTCACGTGCTCAATCCCTCGTCATTTTGGGACTGGGGCGTGACACCGGCTTACCGTGAAGATCAGGAGTCAGCGTCCACGACATCTTTCTAGGATGCGTCGCGTGGAAGAAGGCCGAGATGGGATAATCCCTCGGCATCGTTGGCAAGTACAAAACCAAATTCCCGGCTGAGAAGACCCAGGGCTCCCCCTTAGGCTTCGTCTGGGACTGTTTGTCGATCATGTCCCCAAAAAGGAAAGCCGGCTTTACGTACGGCTCCCCGTCTACATAAGTCAGAGGCTCCCCGTTGATCATGTTCAGCAGTATTCGCTCGCCCTGAGCCGATATTAAGACCCTCCTTCCTTCAGGGTACTGGGGTCCGGAGATAGGGAAGGACACGTAGGACAGATCCTCCAGGTAGTTCGAGTGCAGCATCCTAGCAGCGGAACCCATCACCTCGGCCAGTGGAGACTCACCCAAGTCAACTACAAAAGTGCAAGGAAAATACGTCATCACAAGTCTTGCACGAACATACGGACCGAAAGAAACAACAGTCTGTGCTCTACGCAGGAATGTGCAAATCTGGCAATTTTACGCCGGAGGTCCCCCCCCACAAAAGTAAAAATTCAAATTATACGATATACCCCAATTTTCGGTAGCCAGAGCTTTTACGCTCAGAACTACGAAAATATGGAGTCTTTACGCCGACACATTAGAAATATGGGCGTAAAAGATGAAAACGCCTCCGTGCATCATCTTCCTCAAGAAGAGGCTATCAGCACAGAAGACGACCTAGCGCGGTCACGTTCAACGTGTGCGAAGGATTTTTTGTCGTTTTTGTCACCCGAAGGCTTTACCTCGAAGACCGGGTGCACTGCTCGTCGGCGGGACACTTCGCTCAGAAGGAAGTTCGCCTTGACCGACCAAAGACTCCCTCGCTGGGGCGAAAGAATGAGAAGAGGAACCTATACCCTTTCCCTTAGCGAAGGAGGTTTTTTCGACGCTATTTTTCTGAAGATTCGAGGGAACGAAGAAAACTCGAACAGTCGAAAGCTCTCTTTCACAGAAGACGGATAAAAAGTTTCTCTCTCAGAGAACTTAGGATATATATAGAGTTCGGGCCGACTCTTCGAATCCTCAGACGGACTCCTCGAGACCCTAACCAAATCTCGTAAAATTGAATAAAGGGTTATGATTGGATGCCACGTCAGACCACTAACCTTGAAAGACGGACAGTCAGCAAATTCGAAAAGTTTTTTCGTGCAAAGACGATTCAGCAGGTCCTACGCTGAAGGAGCTTTCTACGCTCGACAGCAACAGATCTACAGTTTTACGCTCGCAAGCTATAAGTCTATGGTTTTACGCCCGGATGCCTTTGTGCTCAGTAGCTTTTACGCTCGAGAGGCCACAAATCTACGACTTTACGCTCAGCAGATACAAAATCGTTGATCTTACGCTCGATAGCGCTCAGTTTACGCTCAGAAGCAACAGATCCACAAGACTTCACGCTCGGAGAAATTTTCTTTTCAGGAGCTACAGATATACAGTTCTATGCTAAAGGAGCTTCCTACGCTCGACGGCTACGAATCTACAACTTTACGTTCGACAGCTACAAGTCAGGTTTTTGGCCCGGATGCCTTTGTGCTCAGTAGCTTTTATGCTCGAGAGGCCACAAAACCCATGACTTCACGCACAGGAACTACAAGTCTACGATTTCACGTTCGACGGTATTTTACGCCCGGAGGCTACAGACTGATGATTTCTCGCTCCACGACTTTCCGTATATTCGAACGGTCCCCAAGATGGTCAATTACAGGAGTTCACATAGAAGATACTCCTCCTTGGCCTCAATATATCCCAAGTACCCGAAACATACAAGAGTTCAAACATTGAGAAATTACTCTTCTCGGGTCAATTGGAGGTTCATTCAAACTCCAGTCTGAATACCTCGTCTATCAAAAGATGGCAACTCAGTTTTTGACAGCCATTCCTCGACCCTGTTCCAGGGGATTTTTGAGAAGTCACTCTTGAAGGCGAAGACTGAACAAAAATTCTGTTTATCAGAAGTTCAGAGCTCTACGCGGTTCCTCAGTCCCAGCAACAGGACAGTTCTAAGATGTTCAAAATGCTCTACGGCGTTCTATGAACTACTCGCTACGCGTAAATGACAGGACCTAGCACTCTTTCTACAGAGTCGGCGTACAGATTCAGACGTGTTGAAGCTGCACATATTCAGACTTCACAGCAATATATGGCAAGATGATCATATGAAGAAGAAAGACGATTTTTTATTAAAGATCAAAATCATGATTACATATGAGGGAAATCTAATCTACAAGGGTTTTCTTTTTATTTTCATGATTACATCTGAGGGAAACTCCGTCTACAAAGGAGATACCCCCTCATCGTCTGAAAATCGCCCAGAAGCTGTTCTGACAGGTTCTCGCTGGGCTTCAATTCTTCATCCATCTCCTCCGGCAGTCGGTCAGCTCCAGCAAACTGACCGACATGGCAATGATCAACGGCGGGCGGATACAGAACTGGGCCTGCATAGATTTTGCAGGTCCCATGCTCCGTACACCGGTCAATACGGGACAGAATGAGTCTGTCTGACTCTCGTCACCGGAGGGCATCGAGAGAAGGCGCGGCATGCCAGCCGCTGTGCTCAAATACGACCCTTCCTCTCTCCTTGGGCAACGCCATACAAAGTTGCTGATTATCCCGAGCAAGGGAGGCTAAGATATCCTTCCATGATCCATCGTTGAAGTGGGCACTTGCTCGAAGATGCCGTCTTTTTCGGCTCCTTACACGCTGGAAGAACATGATCTCCTTCTTCCTCAAATCGACCCGGCGAACTCCGGTGATCATCTCTGTGTGGTGATAAAGATGTGGGGAGAACAGGCTAACTCCCCCAGCCTTTTATAGGCAAAAGAGATCACAGCGGTCCCCCATAAATCCACCATAAAGTCTGCACCGACCGTTTCAACGCTCCCCTCAGAAACGTTTTGAGTTACGAGGGGCCATTCATGCTTCGTTCAAAGCGTTTCAAATTCTAAGGAATTTAAAAGCTCTGAAGGGGGTCTTTTAGAAGCATGAAAAATACGCTAGGAAAAGCTACACAGCCTCTTGATACAGAGCAGCGTAAGCAGAGGCCTTCAGAGCCATCAGGCGTACGACAGAGTTTTCTCCGCTAAAATACAGCGTGAAGAATAAAGCTCAAAGGACCATCCGTATAAGTGCAGTACGTCCAGGCCGCTCCAGCGTGAAACAGAGTTCTTCATCGCCTCCATGGCGTAAAACTCAACCGCTCTCAAAGCAGCGTGATAGCGTACGAGGAACGCTTCATCTTCCCCGAAATGAACCTGTCAAGTCACGCAGTAAATCTGACCTCTGACTCCTGACAAAAGGTGATGCACGGCTACCCAGACGACGGCTGGAAACGATGGCAGACCTCTTGGGACATATCCCACAGTATGATGGCGGATCTCACCATTTAATGCAGAGGATTTGGTAAAACATCACCAAACCGTCGTTTACCGGAGTCCCCTCAGCATAAACCGCTCTTTTGCGTACAAGGGAATACGCCGCCCTGTTTTACACAGGCAAATATGAGCTGTTTTACGCTCCGCAGTAGACAAACCGCCTGCCACGTCAAAAGCTGTACTTCGTACGGGATTCGAGGCACGTCTCCACGTCTAATTGTACAAGGCGGTGACAGTTTCTCTCAAGACACATCTCTGCGACGGGTGCACAGAAGGCCTGCAGACCTTCGAAACACGCCTCCGCATTTAATGCATAAGGTGATGGCAAATCTCTGCAAGAGATTTGGTTATATCTTCAAAAGCCGTAATTTCGGCTAAGGCGTCCACATCAGCACGGTATGCAGCGGCTTCTACGCCCATTCAGGATCTGTGCTCAAGCGGCTTCTACGCCCATTCTGGCACGATATGCAGCAGCCTCTACGCCCATTCAGGATCTGTGCTCATGCGGCTTCCATGCCCACTCAGTCTCTACGACTACTCGGCTTCCACGCCTACTCGGCTTCCACGCCTACTCGGCTTCTATGCCTGTTCGGCTTCTATGCCTGCTCGGCTTCCATGCCTGTTCGGCTTCTATGCCTACTTGGCTTCTATGCCATAGTGACAGACATTTGGCTTCTACGCCAACCTCTTCTACACAATGGATACCTACCCGCGTGGCTTTTATGCCGTGATCTTAGTAGCAACCGTACGTGTTGTGTCCCCTTAGTTGGACCCACGTCACCCGCTCAGTCAAAAGATCATCTATACGTAGGCATTGGTTACTTTAACCGTTGTGTAAAAGGGTGCTGTACTTTCCACTCCTCGGTTGCTACACCAACGGAGTGGTCACTGTCACCAAAGACTCTATAAATAGAGGCCCCTATCAATGGGGAACAAGGTTGAAGAAATTGGTCAAGAAATCGATATCAGATCCCAGGTCGGAAAATTCGGTCAAGAGTACCAATACCAGATCCAAGGTCGACAGTCGGAGAAGATCGAACAAGGAGGAGAGAGAGAGAGAGAGAGAGAGAGCCCGGAGCTCTGGCAAAGAGCGGGGATCGACGACTTCGGCATCGTGCATCCACCCTCTCCTGCAACCTTCGAAGCTGCTACCTGTCTTCCACGGCACTTCTTCAACATCGCGTGGTCCAAGGGCTAAAGTGATCGACCGTAGATCAGACACCTATATCAATTTATACCCAAATTAAATAAATTATACTCCCACATCCTCGTATAGGATTACATTGTACAAGTTTGTTTGTAAACCAAAGGGCGCGGGTTTCGCACAAACCCCGTTATTGAAATACACTTTTATTCTTTCGTTTAATACCACAAACACCACTGTGCTTGCATCATAGTATGAAAGAACTGAAGCATTTGTGGCTGGCCATCTAGCTGTGGCATCTGGGGTGGATAGGGTGGAGGCGGTGGTAGTGGAATCTCTGGCTGTGCAGTAGGCATCTCCTCAGATGTCAGCCTCTCAGTTTGCGGCATCGGTGTAGCTCCTGAAGTCTAGCCCTCACAATGTTACGTAGGGATTGTCTGGGAAGTTTGTCCCTCAGGCTGCGGGGTAGGATCGCCCTGCGATGTCTCGTGCCAATGTATCATCGGGGTCTGTAGCGGGGGTTGTCCTTGGGGTACCTCCTCTCCTTGAGTGGTGTTACCTGGCACCGCGGCATGGGGTGCTCCTCGTCCACTGCACAAATTCATCTTGCTGCAAGAGATAGGTCTTCATTAAGAGAGCACGAAATCAAGCAAACAGGATGCAGATATTTAGAAGCAGTATAAAGAGAGTTCAAGGACGAATCTAAAGTGGATGAGACCTAATAACAACTATCCTATTGCAGGATCGCTGGGCATGTTACCACACCACAAGTGAAAAAGTCTAAGAGAGAGACCTGCATGGGCCACCACTAAAACCATGTCACACCCCAGTCCCAAAATATACGAAACTAGGCCACGTGGCAATAGCTAGCTGACACGTCTCCGAGGATATCCCAATTTAATGGATCCACGAAGAGTGCTACGTTGTCCTAAAATACTAACTTGTCCAACATCAGTCCATAACAGGTAATCTAATCTCATCCATAATATAAAGAGCAAGAAGTACTAAATAAACTATTGGAAGATAAACGCCAGTCTCAATATATCATAGTACAACCGATAATGTCTGGTGGGAATAAACCCATTACTATGACGAAATAAAGTACTGAAATGATAGATAAAAAGATAATGACTAGGGCATCGACTGACTGGATAATGATGCACCCAATCTAGGCGGAAGGCCTACCAAGTGATCACGAAAACTCTGATGGTAGAACCTCTAGCTCCTCTGCGGTAGCGAATCTCGTCTCCTGTCCTGAGCCGTATATTTTGGGGTAGTAAGCCTCGTCCAAATTTGGAAGAGAACCAGGTCCTCAGAGGGACGTAACAAGATACATAGAGAATATGCCATATATAAATACTGAATAAAATAAATACTATAAAGTGTGTGCTAACCATCTAAGTGAATGCAATGAGCGGACAACTTGGATATGTATGGGTAGGCGTAGGCATAACTTCCAACACCCCGAAGAGCGTGGCAACAGTGCAGTATATCGGCCATATAGCTCCGAAGAACGTGGCAGCAGTACAATATATCGTCCATATCGCTCCGAAGAAAGTGGCAGCAGTGTAAAGGGAGTCATTGGATCCGTGGCTCCTCAAGATACTATAAAATCCAATGGGTGTATCCCATACACCTACTAATGTCCTCCCCGCCCAATATAGATATGCAAGTCGACTACTCGATGTGCATACCACGTATCTATATGCCAAGTCTCTACCAATATACTATAATCTGAACTACATACTAACCGTGATGTAGGTTACATGTAACGATAGCTAGTCGAGTACGCAAAACCCGCATCCCAATATGAATATGTCTCTGTGAACATGTAAGGTGTCAGGTCTTAGATGATAGCATGACATCATCCAAAGGGGTAGGTCTGCTAACGACTAGGCCAAGTATACAAATCATCGACGTATCCGTCGAATGCACTCGAGTCAATCTCGGACGCACACAGTTGTATAAATTAAAAATAAAAAGAATACAATACAACATATGCATAATTTAATTTAGACAGTAAATATGGCAAGGTATCTTGCCTGGGTCCTGAAGTTGTGAATGCCAGAAGCTAGTTCCTGCAGTGTCTTCCGGCTGATCCAAAGGTTCTAAACACAAATATAATATAACATTCTCATATCAGACGCTAAATATTAAATGTTCATGACTACCACGCGTTGCTTGAATATTATTGCAAGTTCCCGTCTGTTTGAATACAGCGTCATATCTGCGCTTAGCTAAGGTGCACACGGGTTCTGTGCTCGATCATCCTGGCCCTTGAGATAATAAGTTCAAGTTATGGTCTGACCATGATCGCTATTTTGTGCGAACACGTTCCTTGGTTTCTATGTTTATTACATGTGGTCTATGTACCTGGTTTAGGGTGGAGATGCAAGTCTGTGGCTTTATGCCTCATGATTTAGGGTTTGTTAGTAATATACAGATTCTAAACCTTATTATTCATTAATCCGATTTGCACATAGTTAGGGTTGTGTCCGATATCAACAATTATTGACACGTCGATATGATGCTACGATATATACATATACATAGATATAATAAATTGAAGGACAGTGCAGGGAATGTAAATATACATATATATATATATATATATATATATATATATATATATATATATATATATATATATATATATATGCTGTATTATCCAACACTATATTATATAGTATATATTTATATATAGACAATATATATATAGATGTAAAATGAAATGACAGTGCAGGAAATATAAATATATATATATATATATAAATATATGTACTGTATTTATACAGTACAATATAGTATATATTATATATTATATATATATAGATATAAAATAAAATGACAGTGCGAGAAATATAAATATATAAATATATAAATATATATATATATATATATATATATATATATATATATATATATATATATGTACTGTATTTATACAGTACTATATAGTATATTTTATATATTATATATATATAGATATAAAATGAAATGACAGTGCGAGAAATGTAAATATACATATATATATATATATATATATATATATATATATATATATATATATATATATATATATATATATATATATATATATATATATATATGCTGTATTATCCAGCAATATATTATATATATTATATGTAGATAATATATATATATATATATATATATACATATATATAATAAATTGAAAAGACATTGGTGGAAATATAAATGTATATATAAATACTGTATACCCAGTATTATTTATTAATAATATATATAATTCATATATATATATTACATATATATAAATATATGTATATATATAAATATAAAAAGAAAACAGAAATAAATATGCATAGTATTTATATATATACATATATATATATATATATGTATACTATAATCATGATAATACATAATAGATATATACATAATATATAAGTATATATATATATAGAATTATATATATACATATATATATAATAATTACATATATAATTCTATATATATATACAGTATAGATATACTGTATTTAAACATTATATAATATATATATGTATTATAATACATATATATATAAATATACATATATCTATATTTATAATACATATATATATACATATACATATATACACATAAATACACGTATATACGTAGAGAGAGAGAGAGAGAGGTATACCTACTGACAGGGGGGTCGCCGGTAGGAGGACAGCGGCGGAGGCGGCGGCGGCTGGCCGGAGATGCAGCAACAGCAGCAGTTGCTGCTAGCAGCAGCAGCAGTAGCAGCTGCTTGCGGGGGTGGCAGCGGCGGCTGCGGCGGCGGGGAAGGCGGTGCAGGGTGGGGAATTGACAGAGGGGAGGGTGGCGGTGAGGTTGGTGGTGGTGGCGACGGTCTACGGTGGCTGTGGTGGTGGCTAGAGGTGGTCGGAGGGGAGGGAGTCACTGCTATGGTTAGGGAGTGGAAGCTGCTGCGGGGGCGAGGGCGGCCGGAGGGACGGTCGTGGGGCGGTGAGGGGGTGGTGGTCCGGTAGAGGGGGTCGGGGCGAGTCGAATGGTGGGGGTGGGGGTGGCGGTGGTGCACGGTGGCCGGAGGCGGTGGTGGGAGTGGTTCGGGTGGTGGCGGCTGTGGGTGATGGTGTTGGAGAAGTTGGCTTGCGGGGGCTGCCCACGGCGGAGCAGACGGCCGGAGGTGGTGGGGCTTGGCCGGAGGGGAGGTGGGGAGTTGGCGAGGGCTTCACCGGAGTTGGGTGGCCGGTGGTGGCGGAGGGAGGTGGCTGTGGGGGTTTGAAGAGAGGGGGGGGGTCGGGTTTTATAGGTTTAGGGGGAGTGGCAGGGTTGTAATTAAGGGGAAGTTTAGGGACATTTGGGTAATTTTGATTTTTAGGATATTTTTAACAGATTTTTCTGTATACTTAGTGCCACATTTAGGGGTTAGGGTTAATGGTCAATGAGGTTATGCCACCTCACATGCATTTTGCATAAAAACCCTTGTAATTCCATAATTTGCATAAAAGTCCTAAAATTGGTATTTTGCGCAATTACGCAATTTGTCTGGAAAAACACCTGGTTCCTAAAAATACAGAATTGTACAGAAATAAGGGGGAAAGCTGGGGAAATGTTTTGGGAAGTGTTGGGGTGAGCCTGGGCAGAGGCAGGGTCTGATTCTTTAGGTGATATGGGTCACTGTATTTATTATTTAATAAATACTGTGCACAGTGTTCACTAATTATTTAGAGGCAGTTAGGGTCATAATTTTTCTACGGTGTCAATACACTAATTATAGTATATTTCAGGTAGAATAATATTATATTTTTGTTTGGTCAAAATAGGTGCCTGTTTGGCCTTAAATCTCTAGGGGTACAGAGGTGGGTAAAGAGCAAAAAATTAAATAGGAATTAAATACTAACTTTTGTAACGATATTTGTGCGTCTCAAACGAGGCTCAAAATAAAGCATCTGGAAGTTGCACAAAATTTAGGAAAATAATCTAACATGTCTAGGGCAGGTATGTGAATTTTGTTTGGGAAATACAGCTAGTGTAATATTCTAATTAATTGTGTGAAGTACAGGTGCACAATCAAATAGGATATGTAAACATAATAAATTTTAAAAAATTGCAATAATTCTAATTAGCTAAAAATAATCCTAAATTACTGAATCTGGTCGAGGGAGTTTACAATCTACCCTCCTTAGAATATTTTGTCCTCGAAATAAAAACAGACATATAATGAGAATGAAAGATTGATTTAAAATATTAGGACATAACCTGGTTTGGAAATAGATGGGGGTAACGCTGTCGAATATCCTCTTCTCGTTTCCAGGTTGATTCACCTAGTGCATGATATCTCCATGCAACACAAACTAGAGGGATAGTCTGGCCTCGCAACACCTTCTCGCTACGATCTAGGATCTCTACGGGTTCATCCTGGTACGATAGGCTTGGGCCGACGGTGATCTCTGAATGGTCCAGTATATGACTTGGGTCTGGAATGTATCTCCTCAGCTGAGATACGTGGAAGATGTCATGTACTCCTTCCAAGGTCTGAGGTAGAGCTAGCCTGTAAGCAACTTCTCCGACGCGTTCCAACACATCGAAAGGTCCAATGTACCTTGGACTCAGTTTTCCTCTTCCTCCAAATCTGATAGTACCTCGGGTAGGTGAGATCTTCAAAAATACATGCTCTCCCACTTGGAACTCTAGAGGTCGTCGATGAATGTTGGCCCAGTGCTTCTGTCTGTCTTGTGCAGCTCGTAGGTGTCTTGGATCTTCTTTACTTTCTCCACCGTACGAATAATCAATTCTGGTCCCAAGATTTGTCTCTCGCCTACATCGCTCCAGCATACTGGAGAACGATATTTCCTGCCATACAAAGCTTCAAAGGGAGCCATTTGAATGCTCGCTTGATAGCTATTGTTGTAGGAAAATTCTACCAGGTGTAGATGATCTTCCCATGATCCGCTGAAATCAAGCATGCAGGCTCTCAGCATATCTTCAAGGGTCTGGATGGTGCGCTCTGTTTGACCATCTATCTGTGGATGATACGAGGTGCTGAACTTGAGGCGGGTACCAAGACTTTCTTGCATACTTCGCCAAAAGTAAGATATAAACCTCGTATCCCTGTCAGATACTATGCTGACTGGTACTCCATGCAGACGCACTATCTCCTTCATGTACATGTCTGCCAAGACTTCTGTAGATTGTCCAACTCTAAAAGGTAGGAAATGTGCAACCTTTGTGAGTCTATCTACGATTACCCATACAGCATTACGACCACTGGGACTTCTTGGGAAGCCCGTAACAAAGTCCATCGTAATGTGCTCCCATTTCCACTCGGGTATTGGGAGGGGTTGAAGTAGACCGGCAGATCTCTGATGCTCAGCCTTGACTTGCTGACACACTAGGCACTTTGCCACAAAGCGTGCTATCTCTCGCTTCATTCCATGCCACCAGTAGAATTGTCTCAGATCCCTGTACATCTTTGTGCCTCCAGGATGTATAGAGTATGTTGAGCTATGAGCTTCTGACATCAGCTCCTCACGAAGTTCTCCATTTGGAACATAAAGACGATCACCACATCTTAGAGTCCCATCTTCGTGTATGCGATATCCTGTCTGGATTCCAGTCTCTGTTCTTTGGCGAAGCCTCTGAAATCTTGCATCTGTTGGTAGAGCAGCTTTGATTCTTTCGACCAATGTTGATTGTAGCTGATAGTTTGATAATTGGCCGTCAATTCCTGGCATAATGACCTTTATTCCCAACTTTTCTAGATCTTTCAGCAGACCTGGTTGGGTGATCATAAAGAATGTCGAGGGTCTTCTACTTAGTGCATCAGCTACTATATTTGCCTTCCCTGGATGGTACTGCAAATCGATCTCGAAATCCGTCATCACTTCGAGCCATCGTCTTTGTCTCAAATTTAGGTCCTTCTGGGTGTAGACGTATTTCAGGATCTTGTGATCGGTGAATATCTCCACTCGTTCGCCGTATAGATAATGTCTCCATAGCTTCAGGGCGAAGATGACTGCGGCAAGCTCCAGGTCGTGAGTGGGGTAATTTTTCTCATGGGTCCTCAATTGTCTTGAGGCATAAGCTACAACCTTCCCATGTTGCATTAAGACACAACCCAATCCTTTACCGGATGCATCGCTATAGATTACGAAACCTCCGTATCCAGATGGTATAGTCAAGATGGGGCAGTAGTCAGACGCTTCTTTAACTCATCAAAAGCTATCTGGCATTCCTCAGACCAGATGAACTCTTGATCCTTGCGGGTAAGACGGGTAATTGGTTCCGCGATTCTTGCAAAGTTTTCTACGAACCTCCGGTAATAATCGGCAAGTCCTAGAAAGCTTTTCACCTCTGAGACGTTGGTAGGGGTTGGCCACGTCTCGACAGATGAGATCTTTGCTGGGTCCATCGAGATGCCTTCTCCTGTGATAACGTGTCCAAGAAAAGCGACACGATCAAGGAAGAACTCGTACTTGCTCATCTTAGCATAAAGGCTCTTTCGTCTCAGTGTCTCTAGCACCAGTCTCAAGTGCTCTTCATGCTTCTCGTAGCTTTTTGAATACACCAAGATGTCGTCGATGAAGACTACCACGAACTGGTCCAGATATTGGTGGAAGACTCTGTTCATCAGGTTCATGAATACGGCAGGTGCATTAGTTAGTCCAAAAGGCATCACCAGGAACTCGTAATAACCATAACAAGTCCTGAATGCTGTCTTTGGAATATCTTCTCTCCGTACATTGACCTGATGATAGCCTGATCTCAAGTCTATTTTTGAGAATACCACAGCTCCCGTTAGTTGGTCCAACAGGTCGTCAATTCGCGGCAAGGGGTATTTGTTTTTTATTGTCAAAGCATTGAGAGCTCTGTAATCAATACACATCCGATATATCCCATCCTTTTTTGGTACAAACAACACTGGTGCTCCCCAGGGTGATGCACTAGGACGAACAAATCCCTTGATCTGTAATTCCTTCAGTTGCAGCTTCAGCTCGTCAAGTTCCTTCTTCGCCAGTCGGTACACATTTGAGGATACCGGTGCAGCTCCGGATATCAGCTCAATAGTGAACTCTACTTCTCTGTCAGGCGGTAGGCCTGGCAATTCCTCCGGGAATACGTCTTCGAATTCTGCAATAATTGCTGGGGGTTCTATCTCCATCGCCATGTAAGCTCTAGGAGTCTGGCCTACTACTTGCTCGATGGTACCTAGTACGTATTCAAACTCCGGGTGTCCTGGTGGTCTAAAGATGATACTACCTTTTCGGCAGTCTAGGATAGCGTTGTTCTGGATTAACCAGTCCATGCCTAAGACGACGTCGAAATTTGGCATAGGGAGTACCAAAAATCGCGCTCTTA
Source organism: Iris macrosiphon (assembly GCA_036927795.1). Taxonomy (NCBI): domain Eukaryota; kingdom Viridiplantae; phylum Streptophyta; class Magnoliopsida; order Asparagales; family Iridaceae; genus Iris; species Iris macrosiphon. The sequence goes on along the minus strand of JAYESA010000013.1, from coordinate 151,720,929 downwards.
GCTTTCTACTACAAACAACTATCGAACATATTTCGATAATGTTGGTAACTGGAACAATACCTCCTCCAGTAAGAATTTTCCAGCACTTAGGTAGTGAGGAAGTGGCTAGTTTGTGCATGGCTACGAAATTACTAGATATGAATGACAGGGTTGCGCCAGAATCAAATAATGCAGTTGCAGGTAATGATGCAACTAAAATGGTACCTGTGATGGTTTCACCTTCGGGTTCTTCGGCAACTGCAGCTAAAACAAAAGCCTGCCCGTGCCTTTGTCCTCCAGATTGTTGTCTAGCCTTGTTGAATTGGGCCTCCTGAGTGGCCAGGGGTGCTCCTCTCTGATATCCTCCAGATGTTGAGGGTAGCATCTTCGGGGCTTGTGCTCCTGGCTTCTGTCCGTGCTGAGGTGCTGTATCTTTGCGTTGTGGGCAGTCTCTGGCCATATGCTGGCTCGCTCCACATACTAGGCATAATCCTAGCTTCTTTTTGCAGTCATTGGCAAAATGTCCCTTCTTGCCACAAAAGTGACAAGTCGGGAGCTCCTTCTTCTGGTAGGGTCCCGTCGTCTGATGCGTCTGATTTTGTGGACGACGGATAGGTCCTCCTGCTCCTTGCTAGTTTTTGGCCGGGAAGGTTGGATTCGGGCGTCTTATTCCTCGGCCAATTGCTTCTTGCAACCTTGCTTCTGTAAGAACCTCCTCGTAGGAGATCCTTGACTGCGCCATCGTATATCTCTGGAGCTCTAGGGTGAGGCCGCGGTGGAATCTCTTGGCCTTCTCCAGCTCGTTCGGTATCAGCATGGCACCGAATCGACTTAGTCTGCTGAACTCTGCGTCGTAGGCGTCTACCGTCATGTTTCCCTGTTCCAAGTATAGGAACTGGGAGTATAGGGCATCTTGGACTGTTGCGGGGAAGTACTTGGCATTTAAGTGCTCCAAGAATTGTTCCCAAGTCTGGTCTTTACTGACGCTACGCTCTATGGATTCCCACCAGTGATGGGCGTTGCCGAGGAGTTGGGCCCTCACAGCGGTCATCCATAAATCAGGAGTAAGTTGCGAACCTTCCAGTAGCATCTCTGTGTTGGAGATCCAGTCGGAGATCTCCTCTGGGGTTTCGCTGCCTTTAAAGGTTTTCGGGCTCATCTGGCGGAAACCTCGGACTGTGCCTACTGGTTGGACAGGTACTGGTGCCGGGGCAGTGGTTCTCTCCAAAGCCGTCATTAAGGTCTGTCTCAATGCTTCAGTCTGTTGCCACTGAGACTGTCTCAGGGCTTCAGTTTGTTGCCATTGAGTCTGCAATATAGCTTGGAGGAACTGGAATATTTGAGGTTGGCCCTCAAGCTGTGGCATTATGGCAGGAAGGGCTGGAGGTGGTGGCAAAGGTGTCTCCGCCTGCAGTGTTGATGTTTGCCCTTCATGTTGAGCTGGTGTTCCTGTTTGGGCAGGATCCTGGGGAAGGTATGGAGTCGTCGGGTAGACCAGCATCCTTCTCGGGGATTGGTCTCGTAGGGTAATCGGGGTTCCTTGGACATTTGTCGAGGGGTCTGTTGCTTGGTCATCCCCATCAATCGCATGTTTCCCGGGTATGTCCATATTTCTGAAGAAAATATAATAATTAGAAAAGCATGAAGGAAAAGATAATCAAGCAGGATGCGATAAAAAAATATTTTAAGGATAGTGTCAGTGTGGATGAGACCTAGTATTCCTATTCTATTGCAGGCTTGCTGGGCATGACATCATACCACTAGCAATAAATTAGACCTGCATGGGCCACCACTAAAACCATGTCACGTCCTAGTCCCAAAATGTCAGGAACTAGGCCACGTGTCATTGGCCAGCTGACACGTCACTAAGGGTTTAATCCATGTTAATGGACCCAAAGGAACGTGCTACGCTGTACTAAAATACTACAAGTCTAATACAGGTAAAATCTATCTCTTCCACAACAAAATGTCAGGAAATAAGTGCTGATATATATAAAGCTGAGTCTGATAAAGTCATAGTACATCTGATGGGAACAAGCCCATAACAAAAGCTAATAATAGCGCAGAAAAATAAGATAGACTAAGTAGCGTCTATCTGGAAATAGCTCCATCTCCAGGTGATCAAGCTTCTTGGTTCAGGCCATCTTTGAGGGTGTCTCCTGTAACTCCTCCTCGGTAGCACACCTAGTCTCCTGATCAGTTCCGTACACCGTGGGGTAGAAAGTCTCGTCTAAATCTGGCAGAGAACCAGGTCCTCAGTGGGACATAACAAGATACAGAAAACAACATGCCAGGTATGTAAATACTGAATAAATAAATAAATACAGGGTGCTAACCATCTAAGTGAAATGTAAGTAAAGATCGTGTAGTACGCATGGGAATGTGTAGGTTTGACATATGCTGACTTAATTCACCAATCGTGTTGACTGGCTAGTATATGTGTCATATGCCCCCTGACTCAAGGGCACTCTGCAATCGACCATCTCCGAGGAGCATGGTACGAAGGTATAACAACATACAAGGAGGGGGTGTCCCATACGTCTACTAGTTATCTTTTCCACCCAATGTAACTAAATGTCAAGTCGGACTTTTTCTGAGTTTTCCTGATTTTATGCTAAACTGTGATACGTGTCACACGTACTGGTAGCTAATCAAATACGTAGCTCGCATCCCAATATATTTTGCAACCATGTTGCGTGTTCCCGTGATAGGGTCTAGGAGGATATTAGGATACCCTCGCAGATGTTGGTAGGTCTGTAAAGACTAAGTTAATTATGCTACGTGTCAACGCATCTGTTGACTGTACCTGAGACAATCTCAGGTACTCACAGTCATATGAAATTCAGGAGCAATAACAATATTTAAATTTAAACAGTAAACTTGGCAAGGTATACTTGCCTACTCCCTGATAGTATTGAAACCCTGATCTCACAGTCAGGTTTGAAGGTGCTTGTGACAGGGGGTCACTGGCTGAGCTGGAGATATTTTCTGTTAAAACATACAGGGTTCGTGAATATCATGGGTATATTATAAAAGTATATTCATATATATACTTATATACAATATATATATAATATAGGATACACATATATATAGAGTATATATATACATATAGATATAGTATATAATATATATAATATTATATATAGATAATATATACATATACATAGATATAATAAATTGAAGGACAGTGCAGGGAATGTAAATATACATATATATATATATGCTGTATTATCCAGCACTATATTATATAGTATATATTTATATATAGAAAATATATATATAGATGTAAAATGAAATGACAGTGCAGGAAATGTAAATATATATATAAATATATGTACTGTATTTATACAGTACTATATAGTATATATTATATATTATATATATATAGATATAAAATGAAATGACAGTGCGAGAAATGTAAATATATATATATATATATATATATATATATATATATATATATATATATATATGTACTATATTTATACAGTACTATATAGTATATTTTATATATTATATATATATATATAGATATAAAATGAAATAACAGTGCGAGAAATGTAAATATACATATACATATATATATATATATATATATATATATATATATATATATATATATATATATATATATATATATATATATATATATATGTGCTGTATTATCCAGCAATATATTATATATATTATATGTAGATAATATATATATATATATAGATATATATATACATATATATAATAAATTGAAAAGACATTGCTGGAAATATAAATGTATATATAAATACTGTATACCCAGTATTATTTATTAATAATATATATAATTCATATATATAGATTACATATATATAAATATATGTATATATATAAATATATGTATATATATAAATATAAATATAAAAAGAAAACAGAAATAAATATGCATAGTATTTATATATATACATATATATATATACTATAATCATGATAATACATAATAGATATATACATAATATATAAGTATATATATATATAGAATTATATATATACATATACATATAATAATTACATATATAATTCTATATATATATACAGTATAGATATACTGTATTTAAACAGTATATAATATATAATATGTATTATAATACATATATATATATATATATATATATATATATATATATACATATACATATATACACATAAATACACGTATATACGTAGAGAGAGAGAGGTATACCTACTGACAGGGGGGTCCCATACGTCGTCGCCGGTAGGAGGACAGCGGCGGAGGCGGAGGCGGCTGGCCGGAGAAGCAGCAACAGCAACAGTTGCTGCTAGCAGCAGCAGCAGTAGCAGCTGCTTGCGGGGGTGGCAGCGGCGACTACGACGGCGGGAAAGGCGGTGCAGGGTGGGGAATTGACAGAGGGGAGGGTGGCGGTGAGGTTGGTGGTGGTGGCGGGGGTCTACGGTGGCTGTAGTAGTGGCTAGAGGTGGTCAGAGGGGAGGGAGTCACTGCTATGGTTAGGGAGTGGAAGCTGCTGCGGGGGCAAGGGCGGCCGGAGGGAGGGTCGTAGGGCGGTAAGGGGGTGGCGGTCCGGTAGAGGGGGTCAGGGCGAGTCGAATGGTGGGGGTGGCGGTGGTGCACGGTGGCCAGAGGCGGTGGTGGGAGTGGTTCGGGTGGTGGTGGCTGTGGGTGATGGTGTTGGGGAAGTTGGCTTGTGGGGGCTGCCCACGGCGTAGCAGACGGCCGGAGGTGGTGGGGCTTGGCCGGAGGGGAGGTGGGGAGTTGGCGAGGGCTTCGCCGGAGTTGGGTGGCCGGTGGTGGCGGAGGGAGGTGGATGTGAGGGTTTGAAGAGAGGGGGGGTCGGGTTTTATAGGTTTAGGGGGAGTGGCAGGGTTGTAATTAAGGGGAAGTTTTGGGGCATTTGGGTAATTTTGACTTTTAGGATATTTTTAACAGATTTTTCTGGATACTTAGTGCCACATGTAGGGGTTAGGGTTAATGGTCAATGAGGTTATGCCACCTCACATGCATTTTGCATAAAAACCCTTGTAATTCCATAATTTGCATAAAAGTCCTAAAATTGGTATTTTGTGCAATTACGTAATTTGTCTGGAAAACACCTGGTTCCTAAAAATACAGAATTATACATAAATAAGGGGGAAAGCTGGGGAAATATTTTGGGAAGTGTGGGGGTGAGCCTGGGCAGAGGCAGGGTCTGATTCTTTAGGTGATATGGGTCATCGTATTTATTATTTAATAAATACTGCGCACAGTGTTCGCTAATTATTTAGAGGCAGTTAGGGTCATAATTTTACTACGGTGTCAATACACTAATTGTAGTATATTTCAGGTAGAATAATATCGTATTTTTGTTTGGGCAAAACAGGTGCATGTTTGGCCTTAAATCTCTAGGGGTACAGAGGTGGGTAAAGAGCAGAAAATTAAATAGGAATTAAATACTAACTTTTGTAACGATATTTGTGTGTCTCAAACGAGGCTCAAAATAAAGCATCTGGAAGTTGCACAAAATTTAGAAAAATAATCTAACATGTCTAGGGCAGGTATGTGAATTTTGTTTGGGAAATACAGCTAGTGTAATGTTCTAATTAATTGTGTGAAGTACAGGTGCATAATCAAATAGGATATGTAAACATAATAAATTTTAAAAAGTTGAAATAATTCTAATTAGCTAAAAATAATCCTAAATTACTGAATCTGGTCGAGGGAGTTTACAGTGGGGGTGATGGTTGGTGCAAGAAAGGGGGAGTATTCGGCAAGGGTTAGTGTTTTGGTGAGGCTTTGTTGGTTTAGGGGTTTATATGGAGGAAGCTATGTATTTATATAGGGGATGGGGTTTGGGCTTGGTCTCGGGGTTTGGGCCGGCCAGGGTCCAAGGATCTTGGTTCGGTCAGGTCCAGTTGAGGTGAAATTAGCCATAAGTTAATTAATTAATTTAATGCTTATTTGCGCAAGGCAAAGTTAATTCCCATTGTATAACTACGGTTGCACTATGGGCAGAGGGTAGTTAAGATCGTCTTACAAAATTTAGATTATCTCGGTTTGTCCTAGTATCAGTTTTTAAAATTATACCTGTCACTACCAATTTTCCAGGTAAGGGCATTTGTGTAATTTCACTATTTTGGATAATTATGTGTTTAATTAAATTGCTGAGATTTTAAAACTATTTATTTTATAATTGTTTTAGGTCAAGCCCTAGAACCCATTAGGTCAAACCCTAATGACTAAACCCTAATTGTAAACCCAGTTCTAGTGAAACCCTAGAATTCAAATTTTAGGGTGAACCCTCAAACCCTAGACTGGCTAAACCTTAGCTAATTAGGTTCTACATAACCTAACCTAGGGGTTAAACCTAGGCTATACACTAGAAACCCTAACTGGGCCTTAATATATAAAAGGAACCCTCTCATTCTTCATATAGAAGAAGAAACCCTAGCCTCCACAAGAGAAACCATCTCCCCACTCCAAAAATTCGAAACCCTAACCCTAGGTTCCATTTTCTCCTCCTCCAAAGCAAGGAAATCAGGGAACTTGGGTTAAGGAGACTTGGGAAGGAAGAACTTTCATAGGGAACCATCTCCCTGCAGGTAAAACCCCATTTTATACATGTAATCTCTGTTTTTCTGTCGATTATTGACCATTAGGGAACCCCTTGCTGTGTGGTACAAATTTTAGGGTTTTGGATTAGGTTTTGGTGACCAACAATTGTTTTCCCTAATTTTCGTGAACCCTAACCCTAGGGGTTGCATGTAGATTTAATTCATCACTTACATGTAGGGTAGATCTTGATTTTTAGGGTTTTGATTGGAGGATTATGAGTTCCTATGTAAAACCATTTTCCGTACTTCTGGTGTTTGAGGAAATGTTTCTTAGGGTTGCCTATCCTTGTATTTTATTTCCTGTGTATATATTGATATACTTATCTATATTTATATGTAAAATTACTTGTGTTCAGGTTTGTGCTGTGAGTAATGTGGTGTAGAATCGGGTTTGGGGGGGGAGTTTCTGAGCAGTGTAGTTCAATAGAGAGGCTGTGCATAAACCATTGGTGTAGAAGTGTTAATGTAGTTCAATAGGAGATGTGTAGTTCAATAGAGAGGGTGTGTCCTTGTTCAGAATTTCTGTGTGTATGTGACTGTGCTGTGTTCACAGTATGTGAGGGTGCTTTAGAGTAGTGTGCAGAAATTGTAAACTGTGTGTGCAGATGAGAGAGAGAAGTGCCTGTGTAATTCAAACTAGGAACCTAGATCGATCTGTGCACAGTGGGATTTCTGTGTATGTGTGTCCAGACTAACTTGTGTCTGTGTGCAGCATATGTGTGTGAGTCTCTGTGTAGTGAGTAGCAGATTATGTGGAGATTGTGTGTAAGGTTATGTGCAGTGAACAGGGGATCCTAGTGTGCAAGTATAGGACAGAATTCAGGTCTGTGGCAGCATTGTACCATGTGTGTGTGTGTAGTTAGTTAAATCCTGTGTGTAAGGTTCCTGTGTACTAGTCTGGTTCAGAGTTTAGTGCAGTGTTGCTGTGATTTCTGTGTGTTTAGGGCTTACTGTGCATTAGGGTAAATGAGGTGTGTGCAGGATTTATTCCAGTATGTAGGAGTTCAGCATAGAAGAGGGTGTATCATTCACTGATACATAATAGTGTGTTGTGAGAGGGGGATGAGAACTAATACCTGTGTGTTAGGTCCTAGGTGTCTCAGTATCAGTATAGTGAGGGGGAATGTGCTGTGCTGAGTTTAGATTGTGTGTAGAGTGAGTTGGTGTTAAGTTCAGTGAGTCTGCACTGCAGAAATTTATAGCTATGTTTAAGCAACACTCAGTGTGTAGCAGTAGGTATTTGAGTAATGGTTTTCTAGAGGGTTGATACACATCAATGTATCAGTAGACAGAAATATCTGTGTGTGTTCATGTGTCAGTTGGTATCAACTTAAGTATCAGTATTGGGGACTGATACTTAATTCCAGTTGGGGGATTGTATATGGCTGTGCTGTGTACCTACTGGGGGAAAGGAAACAGAAACATGTGTGAGTGTGTATACTGTCAGTTTAGTGTGTCTGTGTGCAGTGTAAACCTGTGAGAGTGTGTATCCTAGTTCCTTCCAGATTTCTAAACCAACTGTGTCAACCTATGTTAGGTACCTGTGTGCAAATTGGGGTTAGGAATTGGTGTGTGGGTGTAGTTGTGACTGTGTGTAACTAGATACTTGTGGGTTCTCAGTAAAGGGGATCAATGTGCAGCTGTACAACTAATTAGCAGTGCATAAATCTGTGTATGTACCAGTGTGTAAGTCTGAGTATTACATCCTGTGGGTGCAGTGAGTTCCTGGGTGAGTATCAGTGACTTGTGTGTGGTTTTGGGGCATAGCAGTATCAGTAAGGTATTATGAGAGTTGATGTGAGTTGGGTATCACATGGATACCAAATGAGACTAGGATAAAGTTCAAGGGGAAGTTTAAGTTGGAGCTTAATATGGGGTTTTAGCTAAGTAAATATTTAAGGTGTTAACTTTGTACTAATTAACATGAGTTTTATATATATATATAGTATCTAGTATCTAGTATAATTAATTTAGCTAGTATTAGTAGTATTACTAAATATAATCTAATATTAGTAAGTATAAGACATATAATATAGTGTATTTAACTAGTATTAGTTAACAATAGCTAGTATGAACCTAGAAGCGAGGTATTAACTAGTTTTGACCAAAAACCTAGAGTTGACTTAGTAACACCTAGTTTAGATCTAGGAATGGCCTAACACCCCATTTCAAATTAGCTAATCTCTTTTAATATTCCAAACACCATTTTAACATTGTTATCTTATATATAGGTCATTGTGATCCCACTTTGGACCTCGATCCTCACATTTTGCTCAGGACCACAGGCGAGTACATTCTCTGACAGTTTTTATGGTTGATTACTTCTATAAATTGTAGTGTATTACATACTTGATTCCGACACTATGGATACACGGGTTAGCACCCTAGATCCCCATCATGAGGAGTCGTGATTGGAATCCATCGTGCTAGCTGGGGGATGGGGAACAATTAGTAGATTGTGTGATCATATCCAAACATTATATGTACCATAGCTCACCCCACTTCTCACGTCGGGTGCAGCCTGACCACTTATATGCTCCATAGCTGTTATATATGATTAGCCTGACCATTATATGCACCATAGCTAACCATGCGGTTAGCCTGACCTAAAAGAATCATAGCTAATCATATATAACCAGCCTGATCCAGTCCCAAGCCGATCACATAATAAACTAATATTTTAAACACTTAGCTAGATGTTTATTTTTCTGATTCACTTGTTCTAGCATTCACTATTTATTGCTCATTGCTAGATGCTCTATTGTCTATTTTATTTCTCCAGTACTTCTCATTTTCAGCATTTATTTCCATCTTGTATCTCTTACACTGTTTATAGATTTTGTCAATTTAATGAAACTGCTGTTAGTGCTTGTGCTTCGCTCCAATCCTGACTGGATAACAATATTTTCAGAGAACCTGGAGGACTTTTGCCCTACTCATTACGGTCCAGGAATAGAGGAGGATTTCACCCCAGAAATCCCAGAGGAGGTGCCTATCCTAGAGGAGAACTTACCAGCCTGTCCTTAGATTACTTTTCAGCATTATTGTTTTAGACTGAGACTGAGATGTATTTATTTTATTTGTGACTTTGTGAGGTCATTTAGACCCAGGATTTGAGTTGGACTTATTGTGGTTGGTTTTTATTTAGAACTTTTTTTCAATTCTCATCGTGCCATTATGTTATAGTTGTGATTGAGTATAATATAGCATTGTGGTTTATTTATCATTGTCCTCCGTACGGAGTGGAGACTATTGACAGGATATACTATGTTTGTGACCTAGACAGCGTTCTACCGCCGATGCTGCGGCGTAGGCTGGACGTACCCACGACTCATGCCCAATTTCCGGGTGCGGGTCGTGACACGTTTTTAGTGGTGGCCCATGCAGGTCTAGTCTGTAGTCCAGTCAGTAGTCTTAGATTCAGATTAGAGTGATATCGTAGCGGTGCTCGCTTAGAGAATTACTACGAGCCTGTTTTAGGAAATAGGAATTAGGCCAAGGATATGCTCAATCACAATTAGGGAATTCTGATTCTTATGATACTATTCTTAATGATTAATTCCTTTAGAAATTTTCTGTCCTTCCTTGATATCATATCTATTGCCTTAATTGAATCTTTCGATCTGTCTTCAGGATGCCGCCAAGAAGGTCCCAGAGACTCGGAGCAGCAGATTCAGAGAGGTCTGCCACCTCTCGCGCTGCCGTACAGACATCAGCAGCACCTCCTACATCTCCAGTACATGTGGGAGTGTCTGCAGCATTCGGGGGTCCTCCACCACCAGTTTAGAGGGTCCCCACAGCCACGACGGCACCACCACCACCAGTTCAGCATCCAGGAGGCGTGCCCGTCGATGGAGCACAGATGTTCGCTTTGATTCAGGGCATGGTCGATGCCCAGAGGATGTCGGCAGAGGCCCAGAGAGTGCAGGCTGAGGCACATCAGGCCCAGACAGAGATGATGAGGGTGAACATGGAGAATGCTCACCAAGTGGCTCTCCAAGCTGTGGAGAGAGTCACTCAGCAGCAGCAACAACCTGGTCAGCAACAACAGAGGCCGGGCACCATTGTGGACTTCAAGAGGATGATGTCTCGGGAGTTCAAGGGGACAAAAGGGATACTCTACGCCGATGATTGGCTAGAGGACATCGAGAGGAACTTGCGTTTGGCGCAGATTCCAGAGGCGCTCCAGATCGAGGCCGCTGGCAGCCAGATGTTCGACATTGCCTTGACGTGGTTTCGCACGGAGCCGAGACTCTTGCGCGGGGGACTCACTTGGGAGGCTTTCAAGGAGCTCTTCAAAGAAAAGTTCTTTCCTGATGTCGCCCTGGGAGCTTTGGAGAGTCAGTTCCATGACTTAGTCCAGGGGAGCTCGTCCGTCGACGAGTATGCCGCGGAGTTTTCCCGCCTGAGCCGCTTTGCGCCATCGATGATTAGAGATCCGGGGGACAGGGCCTGGAAATTCAGAAAGGGGCTGACAAGAGAGATCAAGTCTCGCACGTCGGGACGTCGTACAGCTACCTACGAGGGCATATTGATGGATGCCCAAGTAGCCGAGGATGACTTGGACCTCAGGCCCAAGAGGGGACACGATGTTTCCGGAGGAGCAAACAGTAGTGTGGGACCAGGCAAGCGTCCACACTTTCAGCAGCAGCAGAGACCCTTTCAGCAGCAGCACCAGGCACCAGCCCGAGGGCAGGTTCAGCAACAGCAGCAGAGGCAGACTCAGCCTGCCATCCAGTGTGCGTACTGCGGGAAGATGGGACATACTAGAGAGATCTGCAGGCATAGATTGGGCTCATGTTTGTCCTGCGGATCGACGATACATCAGCTGAGAGATTGCCCTACCATTCGGACTCGCCCAGGGCAGGGTGGAGCAGCCGCCCAGAGAGGACCAGGCAGGGTGCCTACGCACCAGGAGGCCAACAACAGAGGGGACCACTTCCACCACAACATCAGAAGTTCGCCCAGCATCAGCAGCAGAGAGGTGCACCCCAGGGGCGAGCATACGCCATGGCAGTCGAGGAGATCGAGCCAGCAGGAGACTTGATCACAGGTTCGGTTCTTCTCGATTGTATTCCTGCATTTACCTTATTCGACTCTGGCGCTTCCCATAGTTTTGTGTCTGTATCATATGTACTTCGACATCATTTAGACACAGAACCATTAGCTAGGACTTGCAAGATCATGACTGGTGGAGGTATTATCCTAGTTCGTGATCACTGCAAGGACCGGAGAGTGTCAGTAGGAGGCCGAGACTTGAGCGTGAGTTTACTCGTCATGCCACTTCCGGGGTACGATATTGTGCTCGGAATGGACTGGTTGAGTAGGCATCATGCTACTATAGATTGTCATAGAGGCAGAGTATTGTTTAGACCACCAGGAGAGCCGGAGTTTGAGGTCGTCAGAGGAGCAGCGGAACAGAGAGGGAGTACATTTTGCGGAACCAGGACGGAAGAAGAGGAGTTGCCACATCCTCTGATAGCGGAATTCCTGGATGTATTTCCAGAAGAGTTGCCAGGTTTGCCGCCAGACAGAGATGTTGAATTCTCTATAGACTTGGTTCCAGGAGCGGAGCCCATTTCTCAACATGTCTATAGAGTCAACAACAGCGAGCTGGCAGAACTGAAGAAGCAAGTTGAGGAGCTGCAGGACAAAGGCTTCATCAAATCCAGTTCATCACCATGGGGATCTCCGGTGTTGTTCGTACCAAAGAAGGACGGTACGGTGCGCATGTGCATTGATTATAGAGCTTTGAACAATGTCACTATCAAGAACAAGTACCCGCTGCCGAGGATAGATGATCTTTTCGACCAGTTGAGCGGGGCGAGGGTGTTTTCAAAGATAGATTTGAGGTCAGGCTATCACCAGGTGAAGGTAAAGAAAGAAGACACGCCGAAGACAGCTTTTCGGACCAGATACGGCCAGTTTGAGTTCATGGTAATGCCATTTGGTTTAACCAATGCACCGGCAGTATTCATGAACTTGATGAACAAGGTGTTCCACCAGTACCTTGACAAGTTCGTGGTGGTGTTCATCGATGATATTCTTGTGTATTCTAAGACCCCGGAGGAGCACGAAGAGCATCTGAGGTTGGTCTTAGAGACTCTCAGGAGGGAGAAGCTGTACGGGAAACTCTCTAAGTGTGAATTCTTCCTTGACAAGGTCGAATTTCTTGGGCATGTGGTATCAGGTGACGGAATCTCGGTTAACCCAAAGAAGATCGAGGCAGTGGAGTCATGGGCTACCCCCAGTTCGGTAGCTGAGATCAGGAGTTTTCTCGGGCTAGCAGGATACTACAGGAGGTTTGTACAAGACTTCTCCAAGATTGCAGCGCCGATGACCAGACTGACTAGGAAGGATGTGGATTTTGTCTGGACGGAAGAGTGCCAGGCTGCATTTGATGAGCTGAAGAAGAGGTTGACGACAGCTCCAATTTTGACGTTGCCAGCAGGGACAGGTGGTTTTACCATTTACAGTGATGCTTCAGGGAAGGGTCTGGGATGTGTTCTTCAACAGCACGGGAAGGTAATTGCCTATGCTTCCAGGCAGTTACGCCCTCATGAAAAGAACTACCCCACCCACGATTTAGAGTTGGCAGCAGTTATCTTCGCTCTAAAGCTGTGGAAACATTACCTGTACGGAGAGCGTGTGGAGATCTTCACAGACCACAAGAGCTTGAAGTACGTATTCACACAGAAGGAGCCAAACATGAGGCAGAGGAGGTGGTTAGAGTTGATGAAGGATTTCAACATCTCATTGCAGTACCATCCAGGGAAGGCTAACGTAGTCGCCGATGCCTTGAGCAGGTATCCGATGGCTATGTACTTGATGACTGATAGACATTTGTTGGCGGATTTGGAGAGCTTGGAGATTGAGGTGTTAGTTCCCGGTACTGAGATTCAGATGTGGGGATTGCAGATACAGTCCGAACTGATGGACAGGATCAGAGCTGCGCAGTACGATGATGAGGCTCTGAGGAGTATCAGGGCACAAGTTCAGATGGGATTGTCAGACGACTTCACTATCACAGATGACGGTTCTTTACGGCACGGCACGAGGATATGTGTGCCTAGCGGGGAGCTACGCGAGGAGGTTTGCAGGAGGCACACCGCTCTCAGTACTCGATGCATCCCGGTGCCAACAAGATGTATCGAGACTTGAGGGAGCACGTATGGTGGTATGGAATGAAGCGCGAGGTAGCACGCTTCGTATCTCGGTGTCTAGTGTGCCAGCAGGTAAAGGCAGACCGACAGAGGCCAGGTGGTTTGCTTTAACCTTTACCGATTCCAGAATGGAAATGGGAGCACGTGACCATGGATTTCGTATCAGGGCTTCCACGTTCTCCAGGAGGAAAAGACGCGATTTGGGTCATCGTGGACAGGTTGACCAAATCAGCCCATTTCTTACCTTTCAAGGTGGGCACGTCGACAGAGAGGCTCGCAGAGATGTACGTGCGACAGATTATTAGGCTTCATGGAGTTCCTGTGAGCATCGTCTCGGATCGGGATAGTCGTTTCACTTCCCACTTCTGGAGGAGCCTGCAGGCTAGCTTGGGCACTCAGCTCAAGTTCAGTACCGCATATCACCCCCAGACAGACGGGCAGTCCGAACGGACTATTCAGACTCTCGAGGATATGCTACGCACTTGCGTTCTAGATCTCGGAGGTTCTTGGGAGGATCATCTGCACCTGGTAGAGTTTGCTTACAACAACAGCTATCAGGCCAGCATCGAGATGTCACCATTTGAGGCTCTTTATGGACGGAGGTGTCGTACACCGCTATCTTGGGACGACGTTGGAAAGAGAGCCTTGCTAGGACCAGAAATGGTCGTGGATGCAGCAGAAAAGGTGAAACTCATCAGAGACAGACTGCGAGTGGCGCAGGACAGACAGCGGCATTGGGCCGACAGCCACCGTAGACCCCTTGAGTTTCAGGTATAGATTGTTAATTTCTGGTTTGTGTTTGTTTGTTTAGACTGCGTGTTGAGACTGTTTTGTTTTAGGTTGGCGATCTAGTATTTCTACGGATTTCTCCGACGCGTGGAACGATTCGTTTTGGTAGAAGCGGGAAGCTTAGCCCACGCTACATCGGACCCTTTGGTATTCTTGCAAGGGTAGGTGCAGTGGCGTATAGATTGGACTTGCCGCCTGCATTGGAGGGAGTGCATTATGTGTTCCACGTGTCGCAGCTGAGACGGTACGTGGCAGACCCTAGTCACGTACTTGACCACTCGGAGATTGAGGTTGGTCCGACGCTCAGCTATCCTGAGCAGCCCGTAGAGATCTTGGACCGCAGAGAGAAGGTGTTGCGGAACCAAACTATTCCCTTGGTTCGGGTTGCATGGAGACATCACTCTCCAGGGGAGTCGACCTGGGAGAGAGAGGACGAAATGCGCGAGCAATACCCGTATCTCTTCTAGACTTGAGGTATATTCCTTTTCTGATTTCATTCTTGTTGTAGTTCAGTCCAATTTCGAGGACGAAATTTCTTTTAGGAGGGTAGACTTGTCACTACCACTTTTCCAGGTAAGGGCATTTGTGTAATTTCACTATTTTGGATAATTATGTGTTTAATTAAATTGCTGAGATTTTAAAACTATTTATTTTATGATTGTTTTAGGTCAAGCCCTAGAATCCATTAGGTCAAACCCTAATGACTAAACCCTAATTGTAAATCCAGTTCTAGTGAAACCCTAGAATTCAAATTTTAGGGTGAACCCTCAAACCCTAGACTGGCTAAACCTTAGCTAATTAGGTTCTACATGACCTAATCTAGGGGTTAAACCTAGGCTATACACTAGAAACCCTAACTGGGCCTTAATATATAAAAGGAACCCTCTCATTCTTCATATAGAAGAAGAAACCCTAGCCTCCACAAGAGAAACCATCTCCCCACTCCAAAAATTCGAAACCCTAACCCTAGGTTCCATTTTCTCCTCCTCCAAAGCAAGGAAATCAGGGAACTTGGGTTAAGGAGACTTGGGAAGGAAGAACTTTCATAGGGAACCATCTCCCTGCAGGTACAACCCCATTTTATACATGTAATCTCTGTTTTTCTGTCGATTATTGACCATTAGGGAACCCCTTGCTGTGTGGTACGAATTTTAGGGTTTTGGATTAGGTTTTGGTGACCAACAATTGTTTTCCCTAATTTTCGTGAACCCTAACCCTAGGGGTTGCGTGTAGATTTAATTCATCACTTACATGTAGGGTAGATCTTGATTTTTAGGGTTTTGATTGGAGGATTATGAGTTCCTATGTAAAACCATTTTTCGTACTTCTGGTGTTTGAGGAAATGTTTCTTAGGGTTGCCTATCCTTGTATTTTATTTCCTGTGTATATATTGATATACTTATCTATATTTATATGTAAAATTACTTGTGTTCAGGTTTGTGCTGTGAGTAATGTGGTGTAGAATCGGGTTTGGGGGGAGTTTCTGAGCAGTGTAGTTCAATAGAGAGGCTGTGCATAAACCATTGGTGTAGAAGTGTTAATGTAGTTCAATAGGAGATGTGTAGTTCAATAGAGAGGGTGTGTCCTTGTTCAGAATTTCTGTGTGTATGTGACTGTGCTGTGTTCACAGTATGTGAGGGTGCTTTAGAGTAGTGTGCAGAAATTGTAAACTGTGTGTGCAGATGAGAGAGAGAAGTGCCTGTGTAATTCAAACTAGGAACCTAGATCGATCTGTGCACAGTGGGATTTCTGTGTATGTGTGTCCAGACTAACTTGTGTCTGTGTGCAGCATATGTGTGTGAGTCTCTGTGTAGTGAGTAGCAGATTATGTGGAGATTGTGTGTAAGGTTATGTGCAGTGAACAGGGGATCCTAGTGTGCAAGTATAGGACAGAATTCAGGTCTGTGGCAGCATTGTACCATGTGTGTGTGTGTAGTTAGTTAAATCCTGTGTGTAAGGTTCCTGTGTACTAGTCTGGTTCAGAGTTTAGTGCAGTGTTGCTGTGATTTCTGTGTGTTTGGGGCTTACTGTGCATTAGGGTAAATGAGGTGTGTGCAGGATTTATTCCAGTATGTAGGAGTTCAGCATAGAAGAGGGTGTATCATTCACTGATACATAATAGTGTGTTGTGAGAGGGGGATGAGAACTAATACCTGTGTGTTAGGTCCTAGGTGTCTCAGTATCAGTATAGTGAGGGGGAATGTGCTGTGCTGAGTTTAGATTGTGTGTAGAGTGAGTTGGTGTTAAGTTCAGTGAGTCTGCACTGCAGAAATTTATAGCTATGTTTAAGCAACACTCAGTGTGTAGCAGTAGGTATTTGAGTTATGGTTTTCTAGAGGGTTGATACACATCAATGTATCAGTAGACAGAAATATCTGTGTGTGTTCATGTGTCAGTTGGTATCAACTTAAGTATCAGTATTGGGGACTGATACTTAATTCCAGTTGGGGGATTGTATATGGCTGTGCTGTGTACCTACTGGGGGAAAGGAAACAGAAACATGTGTGAGTGTGTATACTGTCAGTTTAGTGTGTCTGTGTGCAGTGTAAACCTGTGAGAGTGTGTATCCTAGTTCCTTCCAGATTTCTAAACCAACTGTGTCAACCTATGTTAGGTACCTGTGTGCAAATTGGGGTTAGGAATTGGTGTGTGGGTGTAGTTGTGACTGTGTGTAACTAGATACTTGTGGGTTCTCAGTAAAGGGGATCAATGTGCAGCTGTACAACTAATTAGCAGTGCATAAATCTGTGTATGTACCAGTGTGTAAGTCTGAGTATTACATCCTGTGGGTGCAGTGAGTTCCTGGGTGAGTATCAGTGACTTGTGTGTGGTTTTGGGGCATAGCAGTATCAGTAAGGTATTATGAGAGTTGATGTGAGTTGGGTATCACATGGATACCAAATGAGACTAGGATAAAGTTCAAGGGGAAGTTTAAGTTGGAGCTTAATATGGGGTTTTAGCTAAGTAAATATTTAAGGTGTTAACTTTGTACTAATTAACATGAGTTTTATATATATATATAGTATCTAGTATCTAGTATAATTAATTTAGCTAGTATTAGTAGTATTACTAAATATAATCTAATATTAGTAAGTATAAGACATATAATATAGTGTATTTAACTAGTATTAGTTAACAATAGCTAGTATGAACCTAGAAGCGAGGTATTAACTAGTTTTGACCAAAAACCTAGAGTTGACTTAGTAACACCTAGTTTAGACCTAGGAATGGCCTAACACCCCATTTCAAATTAGCTAATCTCTTTTAATATTCCAAACACCATTTTAACATTGTTATCTTATATATAGGTCATTGTGATCCCACTTTGGACCTCTATCCTCACATTTTACTCAGGACCACAGGCGAGTACATTCTCTGACAGTTTTCATGGTTGATTACTTCTATAAATTGTAGTGTATTACATACTTGATTCCGACACTATGGATACACGGGTTAGCACCCTAGATCCCCATCATGAGGAGTCGTGATTGGAATCCATCGTGCTAGCTGGGGGATGGGGAACTATTAGTAGATTGTGTGATCATATCCAAACATTATATGTACCATAGCTCACCCCACTTCTCACGTCGGGTGCAGCCTGACCACTTATATGCTCCATAGCTGTTATATATGATTAGCCTGACCATTATATGCACCATAGCTAACCATGCGGTTAGCCTGACCTAAAAGAATCATAGCTAATCATATATAACCAGCCTGATCCAGTCCCAAGCCGATCACATAATAAACTAATATTTCAAACACTTAGCTAGATGTTTATTTTTCTGATTCACTTGTTCTAGCATTCACTATTTATTGCTCATTGCTAGATGCTCTATTGTCTATTTTATTTCTCCAGTACTTCTCATTTTCAGCATTTATTTCCATCTTGTATCTCTTACACTGTTTATAGATTTTGTCAATTTAATGAAACTGCTGTTAGTGCTTGTGCTTCGCTCCAATCCTGACTGGATAACAACATTTTCAGAGAACTTGGAGGACTTTTGCCCTACTCATTACGGTCCAGGAATAGAGGAGGATTTCACCCCAGAAATCCCAGAGGAGGTGCTTATCCTAGAGGAGAACTTACCAGCCTGTCCTTAGATTACTTTTCAGCATTATTGTTTTAGACTGAGACTGAGATGTATTTATTTTATTTGTGACTTTGTGAGGTCATTTAGACCCAGGATTTGAGTTGGACTTATTGTGGTTGGTTTTTATTTAGAACTTTTTTCAATTCTCATCGTGCCATTATGTTATAGTTGTGATTGAGTATAATATAGCATTGTGGTTTATTTATCATTGTCCTCCGTACGGAGTGGAGACTATTGACAGGATATACTATGTTTGTGACCTAGACAGCGTTCTACCGCCGATGCTGCGGCGTAGGCTGGACGTACCCACGACTCATGCCCAATTTCCGGGTGCGGGTCGTGACACGTTTTTAGTGGTGGCCCATGCAGGTCTAGTCTGTAGTCCAGTCAGTAGTCTTAGATTCAGATTAGAGTGATATCGTAGTGGTGCTCGCTTAGAGTATTACTACGAGCCTGTTTTAGGAAATAGGAATTAGGCCAAGGATATGCTCAATCACAATTAGGGAATTCTGATTCTTATGATACTATTCTTAATGATTAATTCCTTTAGAAATTTTCTGTCCTTCCTTGATATCATATCTATTGCCTTAATTGAATCTTTCGATCTGTCTTCAGGATGCCGCCAAGAAGGTCCCAGAGACTCGGAGCAGCAGATTCAGAGAGGTCTGCCACCTCTCGCGCTGCCGGACAGACATCAGCAGCACCTCCTACATCTCCAGTACATGTGGGAGTGTCTGCAGCATTCGGGGGTCCTCCACCACCAGTTCAGAGGGTCCCCACAGCCACGACGGCACCACCACCACCAGTTCAGCATCCAGGAGGCGTGCCCGTCGATGGAGCACAGATGTTCGCTTTGATTCAGGGCATGGTCGATGCCCAGAGGACGTCGGCAGAGGCCCAGAGAGTGCAGGCTGAGGCACATCAGGCCCAGACAGAGATGATGAGGGTGAACATGGAGAATGCTCACCAAGTGGCTCTCCAAGCTGTGGAGAGAGTCACTCAGCAGCAGCAACAACCTGGTCAGCAACAACAGAGGCCGGGCACCATTGTGGACTTCAAGAGGATGATGCCTCGGGAGTTCAAGGGGACAGAAGGGATACTCTACGCCGATGATTGGCTAGAGGACATCGAGAGGAACTTGCGTTTGGCGCAGATTCCAGAGGCGCTCCAGATCGAGGCCGCTGGCAGCCAGATGTTCGACATTGCCTTGACGTGGTTTCGCACGGAGCCGAGACTCTTGCGCGGGGGACTCACTTGGGAGGCTTTCAAGGAGCTCTTCAAAGAAAAGTTCTTTCCTGATGTTGCCCTGGGAGCTTTGGAGAGTCAGTTCCATGACTTAGCCCAGGGGAGCTCGTCCGTCGACGAGTATGCCGCGGAGTTTTCCCGCCTGAGCCGCTTCGCGCCATCGATGATTAGAGATCCGGGGGACAGGGCCTGGAAATTCAGAAAGGGGCTGACAAGAGAGATCAAGTCTCGCACGTCGGGACGTCGTACAGCTACCTACGAGGGCATATTGATGGATGCCCAAGTAGCCGAGGATGACTTGGACCTCAGGCCCAAGAGGGGACACGATGTTTCCGGAGGAGCAAACAGTAGTGTGGGACCAGGCAAGCGTCCACACTTTCAGCAGCAGCAGAGACCCTTTCAGCAGCAGCACCAGGCACCAGCCCGAGGGCAGGTTCAGCAACAGCAGCAGAGGCAGACTCAGCCTGCCATCCAGTGTGCGTACTGCGGGAAGATAGGACATACTAGAGAGATCTGCAGGCATAGATTAGGCTCATGTTTGTCCTGCGGATCGACGACACATCAGCTGAGAGATTGCCCTACCATTCGGACTCGCCCAGGGCAGGGTGGAGCAGCCGCCCAGAGAGGACCAGGCAGGGTGCCTACCGCACCAGGAGGCCAACAACAGAGGGGACCACTTCCACCACAACATCAGAAGTTCGCCCAGCATCAGCAGCAGAGAGGTGCACCCCATGGGCGAGCATACGCCATGGCAGTCGAGGAGATCGAGCCAGCAGGAGACTTGATCACAGGTTCGGTTCTTCTCGATTGTATTCCTGCATTTACCTTATTCGACTCTGGCGCTTCCCATAGTTTTGTGTCTGTATCATATGCACTTCGACATTATTTAGACACAGAACCATTAGCTAGGACTTGCAAGATCATGACTGGTGGAGGTATTATCCTAGTTCGTGATCACTGCAAGGACCGGAGAGTGTCAGTAGGAGGCCGAGACTTGAGCGTGAGTTTACTCGTCATGCCACTTCCGGGGTACGATATTGTGCTCGGAATGGACTGGTTGAGTAGGCATCATGCTACTATAGATTGTCATAGAGGCAGAGTATTATTTAGACCACCAGGAGAGCCGGAGTTTGAGGTCGTCAGAGGAGCAGCGGAACAGAGAGGGAGTACATTTTGCGGAACCAGGACGGAAGAAGAGGAGTTGCCACATCCTCTGATAGCGGAATTCCTGGATGTATTTCCAGAAGAGTTGCCAGGTTTGCCGCCAGACAGAGATGTTGAATTCTCTATAGACTTGGTTCCAGGAGCGGAGCCCATTTCTCAACATGTCTATAGAGTCAACAACAGCGAGCTGGCAGAACTGAAGAAGCAAGTTGAGGAGCTGCAAGACAAAGGCTTCATCAAATCCAGTTCATCACCATGGGGAGCTCCGGTGTTGTTCGTACCGAAGAAGGACGGTACGGTGCGCATGTGCATTGATTATAGAGCTTTGAACAATATCACTATCAAGAACAAGTACCCGCTGCCGAGGATAGATGATCTTTTCGACCAGTTGAGCGGGGCGAGGGTGTTTTCAAAGATAGATTTGAGGTCAGGCTATCACCAGGTGAAGGTGAAGAAAGAAGACACGCCGAAGACAGCTTTTCGGACCAGATACGGCCAGTTTGAGTTCATGGTAATGCCATTTGGTTTAACCAATGCACCGGCAGTATTCATGAACTTGATGAACAAGGTGTTCCACCAGTACCTTGACAAGTTCGTGGTGGTGTTCATCGATGATATTCTTGTGTATTCCAAGACCCCGGAGGAGCACGAAGAGCATCTGAGGTTGGTCTTAGAGACTCTCAGGAGGGAGAAGCTGTACGGGAAACTCTCTAAGTGTGAATTCTTCCTTGACAAGGTCGAATTTCTTGGGCATGTGGTATCAGGTGACGGAATCTCGGTTAACCCAAAGAAGATCGAGGCAGTGGAGTCATGGGCTACCCCCAGTTCGGTAGCTGAGATCAGGAGTTTTCTCGGGCTAGCAGGATACTACAGGAGGTTTGTACAAGACTTCTCCAAGATTGTAGCGCCGATGACCAGACTGACTAGGAAGGATGTGGATTTTGTCTGGACGGAAGAGTGCCAGGCTGTATTTGATGAGCTGAAGAAGAGGTTGACGACAGCTCCAATTTTGACGTTGCCAGCAGGGACAGGTGGTTTTACCATTTACAGTGATGCTTCAGGGAAGGGTCTGGGATGTGTTCTTCAATAGCACGGGAAGGTAATTGCCTATGCTTCCAGGCAGTTACGCCCTCATGAAAAGAACTACCCCACCCACGATTTAGAGTTGGCAGCAGTTATCTTCGCTCTAAAGCTGTGGAAACATTATCTGTACGGAGAGCGTGTGGAGATCTTCACAGACCACAAGAGCTTGAAGTACGTATTCACACAGAAGGAGCCAAACATGAGGCAGAGGAGGTGGTTAGAGTTGATGAAGGATTTCGACATCTCATTGCAGTACCATCCAGGGAAGGCTAACGTAGTCGCCGATGCCTTGAGCAGGTATCCGATGGCTATGTACTTGATGACTGATAGACATTTGTTGGCGGATTTGGAGAGCTTGGAGATTGAGGTGTTAGTTCCCGGTACTGAGATTCAGATGTGGGGATTGCAGATACAGTCCGAACTGATGGACAGGATCAGAGCTGCGCAGTACGATGATGAGGCTCTGAGGAGTATCAGGGCACAAGTTCAGATGGGATTGTCAGACGACTTCACTATCACAGATGACGGTTCTTTACGGCACGGCACGAGGATATGTGTGCCTAGCGGGGAGCTACGCGAGGAGGTTTTGCAGGAGGCACACCGCTCTCAGTACTCGATGCATCCCGGTGCCAACAAGATGTATCGAGACTTGAGGGAGCACGTATGGTG
The DNA here is from genome assembly GCA_036927795.1 of Iris macrosiphon. Taxonomy (NCBI): domain Eukaryota; kingdom Viridiplantae; phylum Streptophyta; class Magnoliopsida; order Asparagales; family Iridaceae; genus Iris; species Iris macrosiphon. The sequence continues at coordinate 151,698,140 of JAYESA010000013.1, read as the reverse complement.
GTATGGAATGAAGCGCGAGGTAGCACGCTTCGTATCTCGGTGTCTAGTGTGCCAGCAGGTAAAGGCAGACCGACAGAGGCCAGGTGGTTTGCTTCAACCTTTACCGATTCTAGAATGGAAATGGGAGCACGTGACCATGGATTTCGTATCAGGGCTTCCACGTTCTCCAGGAGGGAAAGACGCGATTTGGGTCATCGTGGACAGGTTGACCAAATCAGCCCATTTCTTACCTTTCAAGGTGGGCACGTCGACAGAGAGGCTCGCAGAGATGTACGTGCGACAGATTGTTAGGCTTCATGGAGTTCCTGTGAGCATCGTCTCGGATCGGGATAGTCGTTTCACTTCCCACTTCTGGAGGAGCCTGCAGGCTAGCTTGGGCACTCAGCTCAAGTTCAGTACCGCATATCACCCCCAGACAGACGGGCAGTCCGAACGGACTATTCAGACTCTCGAGGATATGCTACGCACTTGCGTTCTAGATCTCGGAGGTTCTTGGGAGGATCATCTGCACCTGGTAGAGTTTGCTTACAACAACAGCTATCAGGCCAGCATCGAGATGTCACCATTTGAGGCTCTTTATGGACGGAGGTGTCGTACACCGCTATCTTGGGACGACGTTGGAGAGAGAGCCTTGCTAGGACCAGAAATGGTCGTGGATGCAGCAGAAAAGGTGAAACTCATCAGAGACAGACTGCGAGTGGCGCAGGACAGACAGCGGCATTGGGCCGACAGCCACCGTAGACCCCTTGAGTTTCAGGTATAGATTGTTAATTTCTGGTTTGTGTTTGTTTGTTTAGACTGCGTGTTGAGACTGTTTTGTTTTAGGTTGGCGATCTAGTATTTCTACGGATTTCTCCGACGCGTGGAACGATTCGTTTTGGTAGAAGCGGGAAGCTTAGCCCACGCTACATCAGACCCTTTGGTATTCTTGCAAGGGTAGGTGCAGTGGCGTATAGATTGGACTTGCCGCCTGCATTGGAGGGAGTGCATGATGTGTTCCACGTGTCGCAGCTGAGACGGTACGTGGCAGACCCTAGTCACGTACTTGACCACTCGGAGATTGAGGTTGGTCCGACGCTCAGCTATCCTGAGCAGCCCGTAGAGATCTTGGACCGCAGATAGAAGGTGTTGCGGAACCAAACTATTCCCTTGGTTCGGGTTACATGGAGACATCACTCTCCAGGGGAGTCGACCTGGGAGAGAGAGGACGAAATGCGCGAGCAATACCCGTATCTCTTCTAGACTTGAGGTATATTCCTTTTCTGATTTCATTCTTGTTGTAGTTCAGTCCAATTTCGAGGACGAAATTTCTTTTAGGAGGGTAGACTTGTCACTACCACTTTTCCAGGTAAGGGCATTTGTGTAATTTCACTATTTTGGATAATTATGTGTTTAATTAAATTGCTGAGATTTTAAAACTATTTATTTTATGATTGTTTTAGGTCAAGCCCTAGAACCCATTAGGTCAAACCCTAATGACTAAACCCTAATTGTAAATCCAGTTCTAGTGAAACCCTAGAATTCAAATTTTAGGGTGAACCCTCAAACCCTAGACTGGCTAAACCGTAGCTAATTAGGTTCTACATGACCTAACCTAGGGGTTAAACCTAGGCTATACACTAGAAACCCTAACTGGGCCTTAATATATAAAAGGAACCCTCTCATTCTTCATATAGAAGAAGAAACCCTAGCCTCCACAAGAGAAACCATCTCCCCACTCCAAAAATTCGAAACCCTAACCCTAGGTTCCATTTTCTCCTCCTCCAAAGCAAGGAAATCAGGGAACTTGGGTTAAGGAGACTTGGGAAGGAAGAACTTTCATAGGGAACCATCTCCCTGCAGGTACAACCCCATTTTATACATGTAATCTCTGTTTTTCTATCGATTATTGACCATTAGAGAACCCCTTGCTGTGTGGTACGAATTTTAGGGTTTTGGATTAGGTTTTGGTGACCAACAATTGTTTTCCCTAATTTTCGTGAACCCTAACCCTAGGGGTTGCGTGTAGATTTAATTCATCACTTACATGTAGGGTAGATCTTGATTTTTAGGGTTTTGATTGGAGGATTATGAGTTCCTATGTAAAACCATTTTTCGTACTTCTGGTGTTTGAGGAAATGTTTCTTAGGGTTGCCTATCCTTGTATTTTATTTCCTGTGTATATATTGATATACTTATCTATATTTATATGTAAAATTACTTGTGTTCAGGTTTGTGCTGTGAGTAATGTGGTGTAGAATCGGGTTTGGGGGGGAGTTTCTGAGCAGTGTAGTTCAATAGAGAGGCTGTGCATAAACCATTGGTGTAGAAGTGTTAATGTAGTTCAATAGGAGATGTGTAGTTCAATAGAGAGGGTGTGTCCTTGTTCAGAATTTCTGTGTGTATGTGACTGTGCTGTGTTCACAGTATGTGAGGGTGCTTTAGAGTAGTGTGCAGAAATTGTAAACTGTGTGTGCAGATGAGAGAGAGAAGTGCCTGTGTAATTCAAACTAGGAACCTAGATCGATCTGTGCACAGTGGGATTTCTGTGTATGTGTGTCCAGACTAACTTGTGTCTGTGTGCAGCATATGTGTGTGAGTCTCTGTGTAGTGAGTAGCAGATTATGTGGAGATTGTGTGTAAGGTTATGTGCAGTGAACAGGGGATCCTAGTGTGCAAGTATAGGACAGAATTCAGGTCTGTGGCAGCATTGTACCATGTGTGTGTGTGTAGTTAGTTAAATCCTGTGTGTAAGGTTCCTGTGTACTAGTCTGGTTCAGAGTTTAGTGCAGTGTTGCTGTGATTTCTGTGTGTTTGGGGCTTACTGTGCATTAGGGTAAATGAGGTGTGTGCAGGATTTATTCCAGTATGTAGGAGTTCAGCATAGAAGAGGGTGTATCATTCGCTGATACATAATAGTGTGTTGTGAGAGGGGGATGAGAACTAATACCTGTGTGTTAGGTCCTAGGTGTCTCAGTATCAGTATAGTGAGGGGGAATGTGCTGTGCTGAGTTTAGATTGTGTGTAGAGTGAGTTGGTGTTAAGTTCAGTGAGTCTGCACTGCAGAAATTTATAGCTATGTTTAAGCAACACTCAGTGTGTAGCAGTAGGTATTTGAGTTATGGTTTTCTAGAGGGTTGATACACATCAATGTATCAGTAGACAGAAATATCTGTGTGTGTTCATGTGTCAGTTGGTATCAACTTAAGTATCAGTATTGGGGACTGATACTTAATTCCAGTTGGGGGATTGTATATGGCTGTGCTGTGTACCTACTGGGGGAAAGGAAACAGAAACATGTGTGAGTGTGTATACTGTCAGTTTAGTGTGTCTGTGTGCAGTGTAAACCTGTGAGAGTGTGTATCCTAGTTCCTTCCAGATTTCTAAACCAACTGTGTCAACCTATGTTAGGTACCTGTGTGCAAATTGGGGTTAGGAATTGGTGTGTGGGTGTAGTTGTGACTGTGTGTAACTAGATACTTGTGGGTTCTCAGTAAAGGGGATCAATGTGCAGCTGTACAACTAATTAGCAGTGCATAAATCTGTGTATGTACCAGTGTGTAAGTCTGAGTATTACATCCTGTGGGTGCAGTGAGTTCCTGGGTGAGTATCAGTGACTTGTGTGTGGTTTTGGGGCATAGCAGTATCAGTAAGGTATTATGAGAGTTGATGTGAGTTGGGTATCACATGGATACCAAATGAGACTAGGATAAAGTTCAAGGGGAAGTTTAAGTTGGAGCTTAATATGGGGTTTTAGCTAAGTAAATATTTAAGGTGTTAACTTTGTACTAATTAACATGAGTTTTATATATATATATAGTATCTAGTATCTAGTATAATTAATTTAGCTAGTATTAGTAGTATTACTAAATATAATCTAATATTAGTAAGTATAAGACATATAATATAGTGTATTTAACTAGTATTAGTTAACAATAGCTAGTATGAACCTAGAAGCGAGGTATTAACTAGTTTTGACCAAAAACCTAGAGTTGACTTAGTAACACCTAGTTTAGACCTAGGAATGGCCTAACACCCCATTTCAAATTAGCTAATCTCTTTTAATATTCCAAACACCATTTTAACATTGTTATCTTATATATAGGTCATTGTGATCCCACTTTGGACCTCGATCCTCACATTTTGCTCAGGACCACAGGCGAGTACATTCTCTGACAGTTTTTATGGTTGATTACTTCTATAAATTGTAGTGTATTACATACTTGATTCCGACACTATGGATACATGGGTTAGCACCCTAGATCCCCATCATGAGGAGTCATGATTGGAATCCATCGTGCTAGCTGGGGGATGGGGAACTATTAGTAGATTGTGTGATCATATCCAAACATTATATGTACCATAGCTCATCCCACTTCTCACGTCGGGTGCAGCCTGACCACTTATATGCTCCATAGCTGTTATATATGATTAGCCTGACCATTATATGCACCATAGCTAACCATGCGGTTAGCCTGACCTAAAAGAATCATAGCTAATCATATATAACCAGCCTGATCCAGTCCCAAGCCGATCACATAATAAACTAATATTTCAAACACTTAGCTAGATGTTTATTTTTCTGATTCACTTGTTCTAGCATTCACTATTTATTGCTCATTGCTAGATGCTCTATTGTCTATTTTATTTCTCCAGTACTTCTCATTTTCAGCATTTATTTCCATCTTGTATCTCTTACACTGTTTATAGATTTTGTCAATTTAATGAAACTGCTGTTAGTGCTTGTGCTTCGCTCCAATCCTGACTGGATAACAACATTTTCAGAGAACCTGGAGGACTTTTGCCCTACTCATTACGGTCCAAGAATAGAGGAGGATTTTACCCCAGAAATCCCAGAGGAGGTGCCTATCCTAGAGGAGAACTTACCAGCCTGTCCTTAGATTACTTTTCAGCATTATTGTTTTAGACTGAGACTGAGATGTATTTATTTTATTTGTGACTTTGTGAGGTCATTTAGACCCAGGATTTGAGTTGGACTTATTGTGGTTGGTTTTTATTTAGAACTTTTTTTCAATTCTCATCGTGCCATTATGTTATAGTTGTGATTGAGTATAATATAGCATTGTGGTTTATTTATCATTGTCCTCCGTACGGAGTGGAGACTATTGACAGGATATACTATGTTTGTGACCTAGACAGCGTTCTACCGCCGATGCTGCGGCGTAGGCTGGACGTACTCACGACTCATGCCCAATTTCCGGGTGCGGGTCGTGACAATACCAAATCCCTAAATTGGTTGAGGGGGTTTACAGAAGAACTTCACTCAGAGGTAATGTGGACATGGAAAAGTTCTGAAAATATCTTACTCAGAGGTAATGTGGACGTGGTAAGATATGGTGGGCGGTAAAGAAAAACAGGGCAGAGGAAATATAAGAATGACCATTTTTTGTGGTGATAGATTTACTCTGCTGGAGAAAATGGAGAGATATAGTTCAGAGGTAGTATGGACGTGAACTGATCTATAGCCACAAACTGGGAGTTTTGCTCAAAGGTCACTTGGACATAGCAAGTTCAGCTGGGGAAACAAATATTTGGACAATAGTTCAGAGGTAATATGGACTTGAACCCATATCCGAAAAATTTGCTGAGTGGGGATAGACCTTAAGAACCCGCTGGGGAAACTTTAGGGACTCATCATCCGGTACTTCTTGAGGGAGCAAATTGTCACGTTAGAGTGAAATCAATTTGCAGTGATCGTCCCCTCGTTTATAGATGCAAAGTGATGACTTTGGCGTCGATCAACTCCTGGATTTCCCTTTTTAGTACATAGTATGCCCTTGTGGGGTGATGAATGTACCAATAAAAGAGGCAATAATCTGGGTCATCGACTTTGCCAGTCCTTTTAGGATATCTGATGTTGGGTAGCCGAATTTTGTTTTCTTTCATCAATATATTGAAGATTTTAATGATGCCATCTTCATTGAAGGAGAAAGTCCCATTTGGCCTTCGGGCTCCCGATGCCTGAGTTTTACGGTCTTTCCGGAAGATGGTCATTGTTGCATCATCTTCGGACTCAGAGGGAATTCTACCCCCAGCTTTGTATGCTGCCCTATTTTGTCGAGGTAGACTACCCCCAGACATGTCGTGGCATTTGTCCACAGAAATTGATTTAGAAGGACCTGCCTCTGATATTACATGATTAGACTCTGGAGGTTTGGAGTTTGCAAGAGATGCAGTATACCCCAACCCAAAATGATTTCGTTGACAGTATAGATCACCATGCAACGGTATTCGTCTGCATTTTCTATAGTTGAGGCCTCGCTTCAACTTCAGATCATAACCCATGTTTTGCATAATCCTCAAAGCCTGAGGGCTATATCTGTGGATTTGCATTTTTCAGTATCAGACTCGCGAGCTTCTTCTTGTACAATCGGTCTATTCTGTATTTGACCGAAGATTATTTAATGTTGATCGTTGCGAGTTGGTGGAATAATAAAGACAGATTCTTCATGTGGCCCATATGTCATGACGACGTTAGGTGTTGACGCTACTTCCCACATGATCTCCCCATGCTTGGTAGTTAGGGGAGCTGAATCCTGGTTTTGACCCCTGTCTTTGCATTTCTGGTCCAAGAAATCACGCAAATCAGGAAGATTAGCAGAAGAAAAAGAAGGTTTATTTTGCCTTTTTACATCAGTAGGCCTGTAGAGATTAGGAACCATAATCCTTTCTCGGCCATAGGAATACAGCAGTCTACCTATGTGAGTGGCATATGATCCATCACCCGTCTGAGGAGCGTATTTTCCCGTGAAGCGGTTCTTCTTTACGTGGATGGGCTTATCCTTGCGTAATCTGGAGCTTTTCACAGATTCGCGTAAAACAGGGATAGTCCTCAAGCGGCCTCCAGCGTCACGCGTAATCTGAAGAGTGGGCAACTTTTTCTCTTGTGGGCGTACAAGCCTAGCGATTGAGGGATCCGCCATTCGTTTTTCCTTGATATGATCCAAGGGTCCACCTGCCTCCTTGTAGCTGGGAGATGCATTTTTACGCGCAAGGCGCGTTTGAATTTTCTGTACGGGCACTGAGGCCTTGTCAGAAATTTCCTCTGCCATGTCACAGACGGGAGACAAAGTTTTACGTACGGAGTGCATTGTAGACTTCTGGGTTAGCACTAGACCATTGCCAGAAGCTTTGTCTGCCACCTCACAGACGGGAGATAAAGTTTTACATGCAGTGCGTGTTGTAGACTTCTGGATTGGCACTAGGGCATTGCTAGATGCTTTGTCTGCCACGTCAGAGACGGGAGACAAAGTTTTATGCGCAGTGCGTGTTGTAGACTTCTGGATTCTCACTAGGGCATTGCCAGAAGCTTTGTCTGCCACGTCAGAGACGGGAAACAAATTTTTATGCACTGAGCATATAGGTCGTGATATCACAACCTTCTTGGTCGGAGAGAGAGAGCCTGCAGGAAGGGTAGAGGATGTCCGAGGCATCTATACTTTACGTAGCTTCCTGTTGTCTTGAACAGAGAGGGAATGAGAGCTACCCCGCGCGCGAAGCATGTCTTCATAAGTCGATTGGTCGAATTGGATGACCAACGTCTTCTTCGTTGATCCGACGGATATAGCATCGTGTTGAGCAATGGCTTTCTCGTCAGATGAGAAAGTAGTCCCCAGAAGAGTCGCCATCTTGTGTTTGATGATAAATAGAGAAATTAAACTAGGTCTATACGAAACCCTTTCTTTGTTTACAAACAAGAAAAAAGAGTACAATTAATCCTATACGAGGATGTTAAGTACAATAAAAATGATTCTGGGGAAATATTGCTATAGGAGTCTGATCTGCGGTCGATCACTTTCTCCCTTGGACCACACGATGACGAAGAAGTGCTGTAGAAGAAGAAGAAGCTTCAAAGATTGCAGGAGGGATTGAACTCTCGTTGCCAAAGTTATCAATCAACACTCTCTATGTGTACTCTCTCTGATCTCCTCTGATTTCGATCTCTCTTTTCTCTCCGATCTTTTCTTGACTCCGTTCTTCTGTGACCGGAAGTCTCTATTTATAGAGATCAGTCACAGTAACTGACCAATCAGCATAAAAGCCAATTAGTGGAGAAAGTTACACCTTTTATGCGACGGTTATAATAATTGTGACCCACGTCTGAATGATCTCCTGAATCCGTGTGTGACGCATGTCCCATTATGAGGTAACGCGTATAACAGCTTCTCGAAGACCACGGCATGCAAGCCACGTAGGTAATTGCCCCTCGCGTAAAGATAGCTGGCATAAAAGCCGAATAACTGTCTCATTGGCGTAAAAGCCAAATAGTTATCTTGTTGGCGTAAAAGCCAAATAGCTGTCAGGTTGGCATAAAATCCCAGCAGCTGTCTTGTTGGAATAAAAGCCAAATAGTTGTCTTGTTGGCATAAAAGCCAAGTAGTTGTCTTGTTGGCGTAAAAGCCAAATAGCTGTCTTGTTGGCATAAAATTCAAATTCTGCGTAAAACTTGATGCTGCATAGGTAATAGGTAACCAGCGTAAACTAGCCAATTATCCTTCCTGACTGAGGTCTTGAGCGTATTCTGGGCCAAATAGACTTATCACGTACCTTGCAAATATAGCATGAGTTGGCGTATTTCAAGGAGATAGCATACGGCATGCTCCTATAGGTGAAAATAGTCTGGTTGGCGTAATATGCAGGGATAGTGACGTGAGCATATTAGCCATAATTTTAGCTCTCTCAGTCATTAAAAGTAGAACCAAATCTCATGCATTAAATGCAGAGATCTACCCTCATCTCGCGCATTAACTGCAGAGACGTGCCTCAAGTTCTGTACGAAGAACAGCTTTTGACATGGCGTTTGGTTTTATCTCATCTAGAGCGTAAAGGCTCATTTCTGCCTGTGTAAAATAGGCAGCATATTCCTTGAATGCGTAAAAATGACTTGTATCAAGGATATGCCACTAAACGACAGTCTGGGTCTCTGTGCAGAATCATCATTACATCCATCCTCTCGATCGTCGTGCAGTACTCTTTGTCAGGAGTCAGGTTCGCTATTCTGTCTGACAGGTTCATTCGAGGAATACGAAGAGTTCCTCGTACAACTTCCCGCTGCATTAAAAGCAGACTTAGTTTACGCCGGAGTGTAGCAAACTTTTTACGCCAAAATAGGCATGAAGTGCTGCTTTACGTGGGCAGCTCTAAAGCTATATTTTACGCCAAACAGCTCTGAAGCCTTGTTTTATGCGTACAGTTCTGAAGCCATATTTTATGCAATATTTCTCTGAGGCTCTGCTTTACGCTGACTTCATGTATGTTGGGGAGTTTGACTATATAATACGCGTACAATTCCCCAGCATATTTTATTTTTCTTCAAAACTGCGAAAATATGGAGTTTTTAGTATACGCCAAATTTCGACAGTCTGTATACGCTAGTATGAGTTTTTATGCCAAATTTGACTCGTTCTGCGAGGCTGATTTCTCGACGAATTTTAGGAAGTTTATTAGGATTTGATATGTTCTCTTCTGCCTATATAAAGGCAAGTGAGTGAACCTGTCTTTCCATACTTCCCTCACCTAAAAGATGGCTGCTGAGATTCATCGGGCTAACCTGAGGAAGAAGAAGATCATACTCTTCCAGCATGTGAGAAACAGTAAAAAGAAGCGTCTTCGAGCAAATGTCCTTTGCAACGATGGATCATGGAAGGATATCATAGCTTCCTTTGCTCGGGATAATCAGCAATTTTATATGGCGATTCGCCCAGGAGAGAGAAAGGGTCACATTAGAACACATAGCTTGTTAGCTGTATTTTCTCCATTTATGGCGTTGGGCGAAGGTAGGCAGTTTGGTCCTGTCTTCCAGTATTGTGTTGGGTCTGAATCCCTAACCCAATTCTAGGACGTAGCTGCCATGGCGTATGGAGGGTGGGCTTGAATAATGCATGCCCAGTTCTGTATCCTCCCGTCATTAATTATTTTCTTGTTCATCGGCCGCAGAAGCCGATAAAGTACCGTAGAAGAAGAAAAAGATCTCCACCAATATGAGAACCTGGCACAACAGATTCTCAGCGTGATCTTAAATGAAAATGAGAAATCCTTTGTAGAAAAAAGGATTTTCATCATATGTAATCATGATTAATAGACTTGTCTTCTTTTACGCAAGCTGATTTGCCATATTTGCTATGAGGAAGTCTGATAATGTGTAGCTTCGACACGTCTGAATAATTTTATGCTGACTCTGCTAAACGCTTATCTAGTCACGTCCTGACTTTTACGCATAACGGAAGATGCGTAAAAAGCTCTTTAGCATTAAGTTGTCTTGAAGATCCAACTGTCATGATGTCTTTGGACGAGGAGTCGCATAAAAATTTCTGAACTGTCACTTCTCTAATAAGAAGAATTTTTGTTCAGACCATCATTTTCAAGAATGCTTTCCCCGAAAATCCCTCGAAATAGGGCGAGAAATGTCCACCAAACAGGCCATACTTGAACTTAGATATAAAAGATTCTGACTAGACTTCAAATAAACTTCCAATGGCCCAAGAAGAAGAGTCATCTTCAATGCTGACCTCTGTGTGTTTCAGGTACTTGGAATGTTTTGTATCCAAGAAGGAGCATTTTCTGCGTAAACCCTTGTAATTGGCCTTCTCGAAAAAGTCATAGACCATAGCATCTGTTAGCTTTTGAGCATAAAATCATAGATCCGTAGCTTCTGTGCGTAAAACCGTAGATTTGTAGCCTCTGAGCGTAAAAACTCCTGAGTATAAAACCATAGATTTGTAGCCTCTGAGTGTAAAACCGTAGATTTGTAGCCTCTGAGCGTAAAAACTCCTGAGCGTAAAACCATAGATTTGTAGCCTCTGAGCGTAAAACCGTAGATTTGTAGCCTCTGAGCGTAAAAGCTTTTGAGCATAAAATCTGGATCCCCTACGCAACATGACTGTCCGTCTTCTTTTTTTCAAATGATAGGCTGACGTGGTCCCAAATCATAACCAACTATTAAATATCAGATTTGGTTAGGGATTCGAAGAGTTATCCAAACTCTATAAATAGCCCAAGGTCTTGAAAGAGAAACTCTTTATCTGTCTTCGCAAAACCCTTACTTTCCAAAAACCTTTCTTCTTCGTCTCTTTCCTGAGAACTCAGATTCGCCATGGCACCCAAACAAGCTTCCACTGCTAAGGGAAAGAAGGTCGCTTCCTCATCTCGCTCCACTGCTCAAGCACGAGCAACCCCCATTAGGCTGAGCGAGTCCCGATCTGAACGCAGTGCTCCACCGTCGAGCTGTGCTCCGAACATTACAGGAAAAGACTTCGAGAGAAAAAAAAACCTTCGCACACGTTGTACGTGTACGCGCAAGGTCATCTTCTGTGCTAAGAACCTCTTCGAGGAAGATGGTGCACAGAGATATTTTATTATTACGTCCACATTCCTAAGGTGTCAGCGTAAAAACTCCATATTTTTGCAGTCTGGCGTAAAAACTCAGACTGTCAAAATCTTGTGTTTGATGATAAACTAAAGAAATGAAACTAGGTTTATACGAAACCCTTTCTTCGTTTACTAACAAGAAAAAAAAAGTATAATTAATCCTATACGAGGATGTTAAGTACAATAAAAAAAATAATTCTGGGGAAATATTGCTATAGGAGTCTGATCTGCGGTCGATCACTTTGTCCCTTGGACCACACGATGACGAAGAAGTGTTGTAGAAGAAGAAGAAGAAGAAGAAGCTTCAAAGATTGTAGGAGGGATTGAACTCTCATTGCCAAAGTTATCAATCAACACTCTCCATGTGTACTCTCTCTGATCTTCTCTTATTCTGATCTCTCTTTTCTCTTCGATCTTTTCTTGACCATGTTCTCCTGTGACCGGAAGTCTCTATTTATAGAGATCAGTCACAGTAACTAACAATCAGCATAAAAGCCAATTAGTGGAGAGAGTTGCCCCGGTTATAATAACTGCGACCCACGTATGAATGATCTCCTGAATCCTCGTATGACGCGTGTTCCATTATGAGGTAACGCATATAACTGCTACTCGAAGACCACGGTATGCAAGCCATGTAGGGAACTGCCCCTCGCGTAAAGATAGCTGGCAAAAAAGCCGAATAACTGTCTCATTGGCGTAAAAGCCAAATAGTTATCTTGTTGGCGTAAAAGCCAAATAGCTGTCCTGTTGGCATAAAAGCCCAGCAGTTGTCTTGTTGGCATAAAAGCCAAATAGCTGTCTTGTTGGCGTAAAAGCCAAGTAGCTGTCTTGTTGGCGTAAAAGCCAAATTCTGCGTAAAGCTTGATGCTGCATGGGTAATAGGTAACCAGCGTAAACTAGCCAATTATCCTTCCTGACTGAGGTCTTGAGCGTATTCTGGGCCAAATAGCCTTATCACGTACCTTGCAAATATAGGCTGAGTTGGCGTATTTCAAGGAGATAGCATACGGCGTGCTCCTATAGTTGAAAATAGCCTGGTTGGCGTAATATACAGGGATAGTGACGTGAGCATATTAGCCCTAATTTTAGCTCTCCCAGTCATTAAAAGTAGAACCAAATCTCGTGCATTAAATGCAGAGATCTGCCCTCATCTCACGCATTAACTACAGAGACGTGCCTCGAGTTCTGTACGAAGAACAGCTTTTGATGTGGCGTTTGGATTCATCCCATCTTGAGCGTAAAGGCTCATTTCTGCCTGTGTAAAATAGGCAGCGTATTCCTTGAATGCGTAAAAACGACTTGTATCAAGGATATGCCATTAAATGACAGCCTGGGTCTCTATGCAGAATCATCATTATAACCGTCCTCTCGATCGTCGTGCAGTACTCTTTATCAGGAGTCAGGTTCACTGTTCTGTCTGACTGGTTCATTCGAGGAATACGAAGAGTTCCTCGTACAACTTTCCGTTGCATTAAAAGCAGACTTAGTTTACGCCGGAGTGTAGCAACCTTTTTACGCCAAAATAGGCTTGAAGTGCTGCTTTACACGGGCAGCTCTGAAGCTACATTTTACGCCAAACAGCTCTGAAGCCTTTTTTTATGAGTACAATTTGAAGCCATATTTTATGCCACATTGCCCTGAGGCTCTACTTTACGCTGACTTCATGTATGTTGGGGTGTTTAACTGTATAATACGCGTACAATTCCCCAGCATATTTTATGCTTCTACAAGACCCCCTTCAAAGTTTTCAGACTTGGCTAAGTCTGGAATACTTTGAAATAAGAAGCATAAAATTGGCATATATTCACTGTCCGCCTCTTTCTCTCTTGAGCAATGATGAAGCAAGGCTGGAATTGGCTCGTACAAACATTTTAAACTTCAGGAATAAGAGGATGGCTCCTTTGTCGCAACAGATCAGGGATTTAATTGCTCCTCCCCAATGATGTACTTTTTTGTTTTTCCTGTAATTTCTCAGAGATAATAAAGATACATTTTCTGACTTTGTGGACCCATCACTTATTATTAGAATATAAATAATAGGCTAAGATGAAAGTGATATCAGAGGTATTATGAACATGATATACTTTCGGTAAGGTTTTGCTGAATGTAAATCTATTCAGAGGTAATATGAACCTGATAGAATATATTACAACTAAATTTGTATACCAAACACTATCAGAGGTAATATGAACATGATAGGTTTACAAATTAGTTAAGCATATCCATTAAGAGGTCATATGAATCTGATAGAATATGATCTAGCTAACCTTTGTGCGTGGTATCGTCAAGATAAGATCTTCATCATACTCCGTTAAGCAAAGGAGATCATGTATAGTACTTCTTCGGGTATTTGCAGTTGATAGTAGCCTTTATCAAATGTTTCATTAAACTTGGCTAATCTGTAAGTGCCATTTACAATCATATAAGGGCCCTCCATTTCTTTATGATTGTTTGTGCGAACTTTGGACCTCGTACCAGAGGTAATATGGACGTAGTATGATACCATGTTTGTTAAGGACATCCCGCTGGAGGAACTTTTGGTGGACCTATTATTTGTTGCGCACGTTTAGTGCAAATAATAAGTTTGAAATAAGCCCAATTAGGTGATAGGTTTTGTGGCTGGCGAGGACATCCTGCTGGAGATTTTCTTATGGACCCATTACTTTTTGTGCACGTTTAGTGCAAGTAATAGGTTTAAGAAAATTCCTGACAAAGATAATATAGACGCGGTAAAATATGACTCTGTGGGGATGAATATGGACTGACTCTTTCTTTGCTGGGGAAAATGAGGATAGTTCAGAGGTAATATGGACATGAACAATTTGTTTCCATTACGGGCATTCCACAGGGGAATTTTTGGTAGACCTACTACTTCTTGTGCACGAGAGTGCAAGTAATACGTTTAGGACAAGCCGTGGCAGAGGTAATATGGACGTGGCAGTTTTTGTGGACCTAACACCATTGGCGTACTTAGAGTTAAGTACGGGTGCTAAGCTGAGATGACAACCGATATCAAAGGTAATATGGAAATAAAAATCGATAGCCAAAACTCGAAAGGTTTATTCAGAGGTAATATCAACATGACAAACTCAACCTGAGAGAAATATTATAACAGCAGTTCAGAGGTAATATGGACGTAAACTAGTGTCTGAAAAACTCATTAAGGAGTCATTCGTTGAGTATGGTCTATCCAAACATGAAGATAGACCCAGGATTATTCCGCTGGGGAAATTGATGGGACGATAGCTCAGCGGTAATATGAACATAGCTAGCGTCTAATGAGACTGGTGCATGTAGACCTAAGGATTGCTCCACTGGGGGGATTTTAAGGATCCATCATCCATTGCGTATCCGTGATTCTTGGATACGGATGATGGCTCTTTACAAGAATTTGTAACGAAGGAAAAATTGTTGCATATAGGCATTTGTTGGGGATGCCAGATTGCTGAACATATCTATTCAAAGGTCATCTCAACATGATAGAATATGATTCTCGATCTTCGACGATCGAGAAAATATTGATCGTAGGCACTTGCTTGGGATGAAGAACCAAGAATTGATTTATTCATCTGGGTTGTGGACTTATTACCCATGGCGTACTTTAAGTGCAGATAATAAGTTGAAACGACTAGCACTATCAAGGGTTATGCGAACGTGATAGTAGGAAGTCGAAGAGAAGAACTTCACTCAGAGGTAATATGGACATGGAAAAGTTCTGAAAATATCTTACTCAGAGGTAATGTGGACGTGGTAAGATATGGTGGGCGGTAAAGAAAAACAGGGTAGAGGAAATATGGGATGAGTGTAATGTCGTGACACGTTTTTAGTGGCGGCCCTATGCAGGTCTCGATTCACAATTAGTGTGATATCGTGGTAATACAACGATTTAGTTGTACTGCTGCGAGCCTGCCCTAGGATATAGGATCTAGGATAAGAGTGTACTCAATAACGACTAGGAACAATTCTAATCTAATTATTCTGAAATTGCTTTCCTTTGAAATATTACTGTCCTTCTTTGATGATATCGTATCTTGCGTCGTATTGACTTCTTTTGATCGGTGTTCAGGATGCCTCCGAAGACACGATCCTATCGTACCGCCCTAGCAGTTGCCACCGAGAGGTCTGCTACCTCTCGTCCAGCTCATATTCAGGCAACTGCTACCGCTCCACTCACCACTCCTGCGGTTGAGGGAGCATCTGTTTCTCTCGGGGATCCTCCTTCACCTGTCGATCCGAGGACTACCCCAGTCGTTCCGGTGGTTCCTCCACCAGTAGATGCCGCGTAGTTGTTTGTGTTCTTCAGGGAGATGATGGACGCAGAGCACCGTCAAGTGGATGTGATGAGGCTGGGCATTGAGAACGGCCACCAGGTGGCCATGAGGCAGTGGACAAAGTGGTACAGATCCAGCCACAGGCAGATCAGACTCAGCATCCGAGGCCGGGAAGCATCATTGACTTCCAGAGGATGCGGCAGATTGAGGAGATTTTTTGGCTGGCATAGATTCCAGATAGTATGCAGATAGAGGCAGCGGGCAGTCAGATGTTCGACCTCGCTTTAACGTGGTATCGCACAGATACGAGGATCGCGGCATCAGGGATTACTTGGGAGGCTTTCAAGAGGCTTTTTAAGGAGAAGTTTTTCCCAGATATGGGGCTCAGTGCTTTGGAGAGCCAGTTCGAGGCACTCATCCAGGGGAGCATGCTAGTGGACGAGTACACAGCGGAGTTCTACCGTCTGGGCAGATTCGTGGAGGGCTTGAGTGTGGCAGCAAAGGCGAGGAAGTTTCACAAGGGCTTGGTTATGGTGGTCAAGTCTTTCGCTAGGAGCGACCGCGAGGCGACTTTTGAGCAGATAGTAGGAGACGCTCAGAGGGCAGAGGATGACTTGGAGCTCAAGTCTAAGATAGGCAGGGATGATTCAGGTAGTGCAAATGGTAGTGCGGGACCAGCTAAGTGTCCATATATGCAGAAGATAGTACAGCAGGGTCAGGATCAAAGAGTGCCCACTTGTGCCTACTGCAGGAAGGCAGGACATACTTGGTATGTTTGTAGGAGAAGGCTGAAGGTGTGTTTGTTTTGTGGATCCGCTGCTCACCAGATGCGAGATTGTCCTACTGCACCTCCATTTGGTGGAGCACAGGATCGGAGAGTTGGAGCTAGGCCATCTGTGGCATAGCATCATGCCCCACACCAGCAGAGGGAGATACCCCAGCAGGGCAGGGCTTATGCATTGACGGTCGAGGAGGCCGATGCTACGGGTGTCGGGTTAGCAGGTCTGTCTCTTTGTTCTTCTTTATGTCCTTTTCCATTCCTTGTGGTGTGCTTCATTAGTACCTGTTAGACTTTTTTTGTGCTATGGTAGATAGTGTAGTGACCCTGATTAAGACTGTGATAACACGACCAGTAGGACCATGATCTTGTATGTTGTTTATGTAGAATTTCTTGACTGTGATTGTTAGGGGTTTGACCTAGAAGAAGTGCGATCTACTTTAAATTTTGAGGACGAAATTTTCTAAGGAGGATAGGCTTGTCACTACCCCATTTCCAGAGCAGGGTATTTTTTATTTTTTATTTTAATTTGGTTAATTGTGTATTCATCATAAATAATTGTATTAATATTTAATTAGTGGTTGTATTTTTTATTAGTTATTTTAGTGTTTTGGCTAGCCTGGACCCATGTCAGACCCTAGTGGACCCATGCCAGCCCCAACCAACACCCTTGTTAGACTTATTTATTGGCTTAGAATAGTTATTTATATTTTTATTAGCTAGTTAGAGTGATTAGGGATTTATTAGAGTGCATTTGGAACCCCAAACCTAAATCCCAATTAGGATGACTTGATTTGGAGGACATTTTAGTCATTTTGTTTAAGCCAACCCTAACCCTTAACCCCCATGGCCGAATCAGCAGCTTCCCCTCCCATTCATTCCCTTTCACTTCACTTCACTTCTTTTTCTTCTTCTTCTTCTCCACTCCTTTCTTCTTCTTTCTTCTTCCAAATTTCTCATCCAAGTAAGTTTTCTTCACTTTCTTCTCTTCTTTCTTCTATTTTCTTCCATCTATGCAACCCTAACCCTTTGCATTCCCCTACCCTATGTATGTAGAGCTTAGATTTGGTGTTGGAGCTTGGCTTGGAAGCTTGGAAGCTTGGTGTGGTGGATTTGGAGCTTTTTAGAGACTTTGGCTTGGGATTCCAACTCCCAAGAGGTAAACCCTAATTTTTCTCCTTGTGATTACTCTAATATAGTGTAATTAGTAGTTTAGAACCTTCCTAGATCTTAGGGCTACCCGTGGGAGGAAGTTGGAGCTTGTTTGGATGTGTTTGGAGACTTTGACATTAGGTTTTGTGTCAAATTTGGGTGAATTCCGAGATTGGCCCAATTTTTGGTGTTGCCCTAGGTTAGACGGACCTAGGTAGACGTGCTTGGGTATCTTGAGGGTGAGTACGTGTCCCCGTTCGGACACGTGAGGTCGTGTCACGGAGATTTGAGTATTTCGGGCGATTTGGGGGTTTTCGTCATCGTAGGTTCCGCTTGCGTGCGCGTTTTTGTCACGGACCTAGAATCAGAGAGTTAGTATTTTCTAGGTTCTAGACCTCGATTAGAACTCATGGGTAAATTTTGGATCGATTCCGAGTAGGTTTGGTGTACGTTTCACGAGGTTTCATGAACCGCACTCCACGTGTTCGTCAAAATGACCGAATGGCCATTTCGACTTGGTTTCTAGGTTTCGGGCTTGTGCGCACATTGGTTTAGCTTCAGGGAGTGTGTATTAAAGTTTTTGAGTATTTATTTATATATATGTGTATTTTTGTGTGTAGGGGTGAGTGTGGTTGAGTGTGTGTGCACTACTAGAAAAAGCGGTATTAGCGACGTATTTTAGCGATGTCAAAAAAAACGTCGCTAATAATATATAAATTAGCGACTCCTTATAAAAACGTCGCTAGATGTCGCTAAATGGTGACATTTAGCGATGTTTAGCGACTTTTATTAAGATTTTAAAAGATAAGTCGCTATAAGTTCAATTAAGGTCGCTAAACGTCGCTAATATGTCTAATTTAGCGACGTTTAGCGACGTATATAGCGACCTTTATATTAAAAATATTTAGCAACGTGTTTAGCGACGTCATTGACGTCGCTAAAATTTCATTTAGCGACATTTTTATTGGACGTCGCTAAACGTCGCTAAAATATGGTTAATTAGGGCTCGGTTTTATTTTTCCCCATCTGTTGAAATTTCGAAAAGAAAAAAAATTCCCCCCCCCCCCGCTCCGTCGACCGGCTCTCCACCGCGACTACTCCGGTAAACCCTACTCTCTCTCTCTCACTCTCTCTCTCTCACAGGACACATGTGACATTGACACAAATATGACACACACACAGACACTGACACAGACACAGACACGACACACACACACATTGACACAGACACTGATCAGGACCTAGGGTTAGGGTTAGGTTTTTTGACATGGGGTTAGGGTTAGGGTTAGGGCCGACTGGCCCAAGTCGACGAGAGAGGTAACAGCAGCAGTGAGCACTGCTTAGTAGCAGTGAGTAGGGGGAGACTTGAGGCACATCAGCCCAATGTGCAACAGGCAACTTGGGGAGGCACTGCACAGCTGAACATAGTGTGCATTAAGGTTTAGGTGCATTGTAGTTGGTTGTTAGCTTCTGCAGGCAGGTGTGAGGGGGTCCTAATATAGTGTAAACACTGCATCCTTGTGCAGCAACTTACTGAGCCAGTCAGCAACTAGTGCAAGGCAAGATGTGGATGTGTTTGAGATGGGGTTTGAACTCGTATGATTTGAAGGACATGAGGGCAAGTGTCAGATATAACACCAACATCTGAGAGAAGATTGGGTATTCATAGTGATACTATAGTGCACACATGAGTGTGTGGCTCAGGATAAGGAGTAATCAAATATTGAGGAAGAAGGTAAGCAGTAGAAGTGGGTGACTGATTTAAAGAGGTGTATTAGTCAGGTGTTTGAGTGAATATATGTGTTGAAGAGAATAAGTAATTGGTGTGAAGGTTGAGCATTCATATAGGTGTATCCCAGATCTGGGAGTATAGATGGAGTATTTATATGAGTATAGATGGAGTATTTATATGAAGTATAGAATTTAGAGTACTTAATAGGTGTTGTTGGTACCAGGTGAGTTTTGATTACAGAATTCTTAAGAGTGTATGTGTGTATCAGTGTGCCAGTTTGGGGGGTTAGGTTTTTTTACTAAAGGGAGTGCAGTAATCTGCCGGTAATTGTGAGTGAGTACAGCCACAATGCATGGGGTTATCCATTTCATAGAGCAATAGCCCGTGTACTTGGGAAACTTTTGATGCAAAAATTGTTCAAGCACCAGGTGCCTTAGTGCAATGCCATGACTGCTTTTCCCATAACGGACACTGACCTAGGAGTGTGGTTGGGGGCAGCTGCAGTCATATAGTATGACACACTATTTGTAGTGTGTTGACTGCACACTTATAGTACAGTTCATAGTACTATGGGGTTGGGGGCAGCTGCAGTTTTGATAAATGAAAATATGTATTATATCAGTTATAATTTTTATAGTACGGTTAATTTTGCATGTAATGATTTATATGATACATACTGTCAATTTTGCAGAAGTTTCTAGAAATGGATATGAATTACTATCTGCGTCATCGTTCGTGGATGTACAACCGTCATCCTGATGACATGTGCGGTGTGCGGGATGAATTCATTGAGGGTGTACAGCAGTTCCTGCAGTTCGCCAAGGCGTTCCCTCAGTACATGGACGGTACAAAAATTAAGTGTCCGTGTGTGAGATATCGCAACAGGAAATATCATCCAGAAGTGGAAGTTACATATCATTTATACTCGAAGGGCTTTACGCCGAATTACTATCAGTGGACCGCGCACAGAGAACTTGTATCTCTAGTATCGGAGTCGGAGCCCTATGTGGAGCCGTATATGGATGTCCAAGACCACGATGCTTACGACGATGGGTTGGTGAACATGGTTTATGATGCGGTGGGGCCTAGTTTCAATCCTGACAATTATGATGCGGCGGGACCTAGTTTCAATCCGGACAATTATGATGCAGCTGAGGAGGCACCGAATGCCGATGCTGCAAAGTTTATGGAGTTGCTTGAGAATGCAAGGACTCCACTATATCCTGGTTGTGAGGATCATTCACCATTGGAGGTGGTTACATGATTATTGAGCATCAAGTCCGATTTTAACATGTCGCAAGAATGCTATAATCGACTGCTCGATTTGATTATAGAGATCTTGCCCGAGGGTGCAAAGTTGCCTAAAGACTTCTATCGATCTAAGAGGATGGTGAGATCGCTTTGGATGGGATACGAGAAAATCGATGCATGTCGCAACGGGTGCATGTTGTGCTACAAAGACGACAAGGATGAAGATGCGTGCAGATTCTGTGGTGCTGATCGCTACAAGGCCACTGTTAGAGGAAAGTCTGTCGGTGCAAGAAAGCCTACCGATTCGATGCACTACTTGCCTTTGACGCCGCGGTTGCAGCAGTTGTTTATGGTTAAGGAGACTGCAGAAAATATGAGTTGGCACAGGCGAAAATAGATCGAAGGAGTATTGGATCATCCATCCGATGGAGAAGCATGGAAGCACTTTGATCGAGAGTATCCATATTTTGCCGAGGAAGCGCGTAATATCAGATTGGGGCTCTGCTCTGACGGTTTTACCCCATTCGGACTTTCGGGCTCCCAGTATTCGTGTTGGCCTGTGATCGTCACTCCGTATAATCTACCGCCTTGGATGTGCATGAAGACTCCGTATATGTTCCTAACCGTTATTATCCCGGGTCCGAACAATCCGAAGAGGAACATCGATGTGTATTTACAGCCTTTGATAGATGAGTTGAATCAGCTGTGGGAAGTCGGTGCCAACACGTACGATGTTTCTAGAAAGCAAAATTTTTAGATGAGGGCAGAACTTATGTGGACCATCAACGACTTTCCGGCCTATGAAATGTTATCGGGATGGAGCACCCATGGTCGTCTCTCATGTCCGTATTGCATGGACCGTTCTCAGGCTTTCAGTTTGAAATACGGAGGCAAACCGTGCTTCTTCGATTGTCATCGACAATTTTTGCCGAAGGATCATCCGTACCGGAGGAATCAGAATGCTTTTCGTACGGGAGTTGTGGAGAAGGCCAATCCACCGCCAAGGTGGCCCGGATGCACGATATGGGAAGAGGTAAAAGATTTACCAAGTGCTATCGAAGAGCCTGCTAAGGGGTACAAGTGTGACGGATTTGGTCGCACCCATAACTGGACGAAGAGGAGTATATTCTGGGATCTGCCATATTGGAGCACCAATCTGATCAGACATAACCTTGATGTCATGCATATCGAGAAGAATGTGTTTGATAACATAATTAATACTGTAATTGATGTAAAGGGGAAGACGAAAGATAATCCGAAGGCCAGGTTGGACTTAGAAGACATATGTAGACGTCCTGCATTGCATTTGATAGAGGAGGAGAATGGAAAGTTAAAGCAACCTAAGTCAGTTTTCTCACTGGATAAAGAGGATAAAGGTAGACTTTGTAGGTGGATTCAGGGTCTAAAGTTTTCAGACGGGTACGTGTCGAACTTGAAAAGATGCGTCGACCTCAAGGAGAACAAACTAGTAGGTATGAAGAGCCACGATTGTTACGTATTCATGGAGAGGTTAATTCCGATTGCATTTCGGGAATTCTTACCGCAGGTCGTTTGGGACCCATTGACAGAGCTGAGCATATTCTTCAGAGATCTTTGTTGTACTAAGTTGCTCGTCGATCGTCTAGAAAAGTAAGAGAGGGACATTGCGGTAACACTATGTAAGCTCGAGAAGGTCTTTCCTCCTGGATTCTTCGACTCTATGGAGCATTTGCTAATTCATCTTTCCTATGAGGCACGTGTTGGTGGTCCTGTCGGTTATCGGTGGATGTACCCCTTCGAGCGCCATCTGAATCACCTAAAGAGAAAGGTGAAAAATAAGGCACGGGTTGAAGGCTCTATTTGTGAAGCTTATGTTCTCGAGGAGATTACAAACTTTTGCTCGACGTATTTCAAACCGCATGTTGCTACTAATAGGACGAAAGCTCCCAGAAACGATGACGCATATCAGGAATCTAATGATGCAATACTCAAAGTATTCAATGCATCCGGAAAGCCTTCGGAAAAAATGAAGAAGAGATATTTGAATGACGATGAGCTAAGGGCTGTTCAATTGTATATATTACTCAATTGCGACGAGGATGAAGTGGAGAAGCTAGAGGGATAAGTAATTAATACGTCCACATTTACATCATCTCAATGTAATAGTATAAGATACTATTATGCTACTAATCAGCAGTTGCTTCATTGTTTTTCAGCATATATAATGATGAGTTGAGGTCGGTTAGACCCTACATAACAGACGAAGAAGTAGAACAAGATATGAGATACCATTTTCCTTCTTGGTTGAGCGCATATGTAAGATGCTTGGTAATTACTTTTTATTTCTGTACTTGTAAAACAAATAACTTACTATCACTACTTTGGTATTTAGGTCGATCGTCTAATATCACCCAAGACTGAATCTATTAGGACTCTAGCCAAGGGACCAATTACTGCCGTAAAAATATGGCCAAGTTTCTGTGTGAATGGGTTCAGATTCAAGTCAACAAATGCTTCTATCAGAGACAGCTTTCTGGATCTTGATTCCACGAAAAACAGTGGTTTGTGTATCAAATCTTCAAACTACAAAGACGTCAATTCGGGCAATAATTTTTTTGGCATCTTACGAGAGATTATGGAGTTGACATATAATTATGGCACAGAACCTGCTAATATCGTGCTATTCAGGTGTGAATGGTTCGATCCGATTCAAGATCAAGGTTGGAAAATTGACAAGCATGGCCTTTTGGATATAAACTACAAGCGTAGATATCAAGGCTATGAACCATTTGTCCTATCAAGTCAGGCTCAGCTCGTGTACTTCACAACTTATCCTAGACGGGGGACAGCGAGGTCGGATTGGTGGGCAGTATGCAAGACTAAAGCTATAAATACCTTTGACATTGACGAAATAGCTTATCAGGAGGACGATCTACCTCTTGTAACAAATATGTAGATGTAGACTCAACGGAAGTTACTCATTACACGAGTAATAATGTAGAAGATGTAGAATTATCCGAAGAGGACGACGAAGTAGATGAAAGTGAAGACGAGGAAGAGGAAGAGCAGGACGACGAAGGCGAACAAGATGAATTTTCTGAAGATGATTGAAAATAAAAAATATTGCATGTAGAATGTAACTATATTTGGACTATAAATATTGCATGTAGAAGTAAATGTTGACATTAACGAATATATGTATTATATTTTGAATGTATAATGCGTTGAGATATGTATCACATTTCGACTGTAGAATGTAGTATATATTTGTGTTTCTCTATATTCATCATATGTTGTTATCAGATATAACAGGACGACGCGGAGGATTCGGCAGGTCCCGAGGTAGACAGAGTGCCACTCCGGTACTGCCTACTGTTGGTTCCGGATCATCGTCGCCCAGTACTCCAGTATATCGATCAGCCACATCTCCGACTGCGACGACGTTGCGTGGCATCACTCCTGGGACGAGTAGTTCCAGGCGTGATAGTATTCCCTCGTCCAGCGTTCCTCCTACTAACGGAACCATGGAGACAGATGAGCATGTAGAGGAGGTCGTGCCGACGTTGTCCCAGCATCAGCAAGATCCTCCATGCGCACCACCGGAGGAGACGAGGACAGAGATTTGGGACGACGGTACAAAGTAAGTCAATTAGATGGTTTAGTATATATTTGTGTTTCTCTTTATTCATCGTATATTGACTTTTTCAATAATCTAAATTATTATCTCTGTATAGATATCGTCCATCGTCGGTTCAGAGACGCCTGGGCCAATTTCTGAGGAACAACTACGGTGGCCCTTGGATCAACTACTCTGAGGCTCCGGAGGAGAGGAAGGCGTTCTGGTTTGCGCACTTCCAGGTAAAAGTATATTCAATAAATCATCTAATTTATGCATATTCGTGATGCTAACTTAATGAATTATTTATTGTAACAAACGTATTTTTATCCTCCGCACCGGGCCGAGTTGATCGAGCGGCTCTTTCCTACCGTTGCCGCCAAGCTTATTCGAGATGCTCTGGATGACCAGAAGGCTCGTGATCGTGCTGGAAAACTGATCCAAGGTTGGATCACGCCTGAGCAGTGGACTGCGATGAGGGCTAGATTCGATGATCCGAGCTACAAGGAAAGGTCTAAGAAGGCCAAGGCGGCTAGGCAGAATGCTGCCAAGTGGTGTGATGGCTCGATTCCGATGACGGAATATTTCTGTCGTTTGGTATGTTTTTTCTTTTAAAATATATTATTTTAATATAAGTACCATAAAATGGTACTTGGAAAAAATATTTAAGTTTAGTAATAAATAATATATTTTTAACAGGTACAGAGGGGTGAGGA